>JACCIZ010000200.1:0-68046 GCA_025506415.1 Flaveria robusta
GTCGATTGGGATGGTGATTACGGTAACATAATCGAGTGTACTTTCATGGTGTTATGAAAAACCAATGAAGCAGCCATTGTTTGTTACTGTCAGCTTATAAAGAGGCTAACATGCCCTCTCATATTCTATTAAAAATGTTGGACAAAAGTCTTCACATGGATGGCATATACCAATGTTTTTCAAAAATTAATGGTGGGACTATTTGTGCAATCATCTCACAAAATTGAGACAAGTTTGCAATTCTTTCATTCGTGTGGATTAAACATGCATACTCACAAATTTTTGTAATTTTCTCAAATTACCAAATGGTAGCTTGAAGGAGTTCATTAGAACGCGCTAGTGTGAGGGAACCCACTTGGGTTCGAATCTCACTCCCTTTCTTTCATCAATTCTATTGGGTTTTATTTCGATTTAATTTGGGCTTAAATATATATGGCACAGGTTTACTAAGTGAGTTTGGAGGAGTTTGTTTGCACTCATTGGATTGAGGGAACCCACCCTGGTTCGATCCCTACTCCTCTTCTTTCAACGGTTTTATTGTGTTATTCTAAAGATTTTTTTCGTAACCTTTTTTTATTTTATTCTTTTTCCATTTTTTAACAAACTTCTCTATCTTTTAATGGTTTCATTACGTTCATATTTGTTTTTGTTTACTTGTGTGTTATCATTTTGTTTTAAAAAGTTTCATCTGAGACTTGGACTCTTTGTAATTTAACAGAATCTTTTTTCTTACAGTAGCACGCATATCATTTTTCTTAAGAACAAAACCTAAAAGAGATCCGTGACAAGTCACGACCCGAAATTCTAGTTTTATTATATTATCTTGACTATGGATCCATCAAACATAGTTGTTCTGACTTTCCTTTTTTTTTTTTTTAATTAGATATTTATATAATACAAACGACATCTAATTTATAAACTTTATTTCATTACACAATTATCTTGTCTTTTTCTAAAAAGTGAAATATTAAATTAAAAATATATTTATCTAGCAAGTGCACCATGCATAAACTCCATCATGTCATAATTCTTTTTGTTTGGAGTCTTTTGTATACAAACAGTTGGTGGTTTGTTGCACTTTGGACTTCCATTTTCATTACAACCAGCCCTCAATTTTCTATGGTGATGACCTAAATTTGAATAGACTAATTAATTGCTTCTTTAAATTAAATCTTTTTATAAATACTTACTTAATTGTTCAAATTCCTCCTTTCACTGCCCTCCTAGATGACGTGGACAAGGGAAAACAAAAGAATGTCCTAATTTTGTCCGGTCAGCAAATAAGCATAATAAAAATAACACATACGTGGCAATATAACATAAGCTAGAGATAAGTAAAAAATGCATTGATGAGAAGAAGGTCTTTAACTTAAGCTCACACATGTTTGACCATTTTTATCTTGATGAAAACTTTAATATTTAAAGAACATATTAATTTATGATACATCTAAATGTGCCTAACAACTTGTTCATATAGAGCTATTGTGTGAAGTTTATATATGTGTAACAAGTTCACAACATAGAACTACGATACGACATGTGAAACTTATAATGAACCATAGTCCTAGGCCCATCATCGTAACGCTATGCTTCTTTTGTTGAAAATGTATCGTGGTCAGTATAAAGATTTAAAAAGTTATTGAATGAGGGGTTAGGGGTTTGGGTGGGTGGTTTTCTGGAGTTCTAAGTACGTGCCTCTCAACATTTACATACTTGGAGAATTCTTATTATCATTGTGGATCCTTGTGATCGTGACCAAGATTAGGGTTTGGATGTTTTAGTTGTTTAACTTAATAAATGATAAATGTAGTGAGACATCTGATGGTTATTAGTCATATTATATGATTGAAATTCATTCTATGTTTTTGCATGTGTTGATTGATTGAATCATAAAACAGATTTTGTGTGTTCTTAGTCATGTCTAATCCATCATAATTCGTTAATTTTGTCAAGGATACGACGATTGGTGGGCTAATGCGTGAATTTGTTGGGTAAGTTAACCGATATACTTTATGCCTATGTAACTAGTTGCACATGCCATTTGCAATCAAATTGAAACAAGATGTCATTACTCATTTCCTCAAAAGTAGCAAAACCTTTTTTTCTTCAAGTTTAATTTGTTCAAAGTATTTTTTAAATTAATCTAATCACAACTGAGAATTGAACCCTTAGTTTATACTTAAATACGAATTGACCCTTAGATTATAGTTTAAAGTAACATGTTTTTATTTTTGATCAAGACTTCAAGACTGATCAAGTTATCAAGAAACACACCAAAAAAGGTGTCCAAGTTTGAGAGAAGCAAGTGTGAACGTACAACTGAACATCTTGGGTCATAGATAGGAGTAGAGCTATCATCCTAGAGTGTAAGTTCTAAGCTAAACAACATGAGCGATAGACTCCACCTCACTATCACGGAAACAACATAATAAAGATGAGATATGTGTTAAAATTACTATCTCATGGTTCAAAAGAAGAACAACTCTGTTATTGTTTTAAACATTCAAATACATTAGATTTAGTTAAAATTACAACCCAATAATGATGCATCTTCAAAGTTTTAATATACTACTAAACTTATCAAAAGAATAACAATAATATCTTTTATGACTATAACTTATTCTTAAAAGAGGAATGACGGAGAATAGGGTATCCCCGTAGCTACGGATGGGCCCAACGGGGAAGGGAGAGAGCGTGAGATGGGAGAGGTGGCGGTCCCTCGGATTTTTGGGTCACGGATGATCTAAAGAGTATGTTTTAGCTTGTATATAGTTTCATGTGCAACACACCAACTAGAAAAGAAAAAACTAATGTCACATGAGTCACATCTTATTACATTATCTTCACTAGGATCCATCTAACATAACTACATAAGTGTTGCGACTTTCTTTCTTTACTTATTTATAATACCAGTGACATCTAATTTATAACCTTTATTTCATAAAAAATTATCATATCTTTTTCCACAAAAATGAAATGTTAAAAGCATACTTATTTAGCAAATGCACCTTATATACATACATCGGTCATGACATACGAATTTTCTTTTGGTCAGTGTGCTTTGTATATAAACAGTTAGTTCTCATTACAGGCAGCCTTCAATTTTCTATGTGATACCTAAACTTGGATAGACTAATAAATTGCTTCTTTACATTAATTCTTTCAATTATAAAATACTTTGAATATTTGAATTGTAGTATATATGTATACTTAATACTTTAATGAATCAAAACAAAGTGCTTTTAAAACAAAATCAGAAATAACTAAACCCCAACAATTCATGAAAAAATAATCTTAATTTTGAGGCTCTTAGATAGGTTAGACAATTTAGTTGACCAATTTAAGTGAGATAAAGTGTTTAAAAAAATAAAAAAGAGCAATTCATTTCTATAACTAAGATTTTCAAAACCAGTATATATAGACCATCCAGTTGGATCGTGAAGCGGTTTCGTTGATTTGGTTCACCTATTGGTCTTCTACCGGTGGATATTGTTTTTCTGGCTAGAGGAGCAAACCAATTATTCTAAATGATATTTTCTGTCCCAAAAATATTTATTATAGCTTATAATTTCTATATTTTTTAGCTTTAAAAATGATTATGAATCCTGTTTTGAAAGTGGTATAGAGTGACTGGTTAAATGATAGATGCTATTTTCAAAATTGTTTTTAAAGCTATAGTTAACATATTAAGCATACATAAAATTATTGTTGAATAAAATGTACTTAACTTCTCCAAAATGAAGTATATACATTTAGGAATAAAAAGTTACCATATTATAAACTTTTGCTTAAAATAAAAATATAATATAATACTATGTAATATTTGCCTTCTGAAATAAACTATTACTAATGCATTATAGGTTGGTTACTAAGGAATGGATGCTCCAAAGACAAGCACTTGGGTATTAGACATTACATTAGTTTAATACTTTATGAAAAAGTTTGGTGGTATAAAATAATCACTGATAACCTAAGTGATAACCTAAGTGGTTTATGGCTTGTGGATTGTGAGCCTTTAGTTATCTATGTGATAACTAAACTTGGATAAAGATATTTGATGTAATAGTGGGTAACTAAAGTGTTCCAAATATATTATATTTTTTATTCTAATAGTTAGTTAGTACTGTTTATATAAAGATTTCAGTTTTATGATTATGTAAATGTCAAATAAATACTTAATATAAGTTTTAATAAAAATTTTGGCAAATAATAACAAAAATTTATGTAATCCACGCTTTATCTTTTCTAACTAAACTCACTCGTATTCTAAATTCTTTCGTTTGCCTCGACAATATCTTTAAGAGACACTTTGAATACACTTTGATACTTATATGCTCCTTAAATATGTTGAATAGAAAAAAAATATATTAAAATTGAACCATATGATTACATATACACACATATATTTGATTCTTCTTAGATATAAAAGTGTATTTTAGAATTTGAATATTCTAATATAAACAATATATATATATATATATATATATATATATATATATATAATACACTAATAAATGATTAAATTGGATGGACATATGTAAACATTATATTAATTCTATCATCTGGTTTCCCGTCCAAATCATTTATTAATTTTTAAAAAGTTAAAATAACTATTTTTAAAATTCTCTCTCTCTCTTTCTCTCTCTCTCTCTCTCTCTCTCTCTCTCTCTTTCTCTCTCTCTCTCTCTAAACATTCTAAATTTTTCTAAAACCAATATTTTTTATAAACATATTTTTAATTAATTAAAAACTAAATATTTTAATTAAATATACACTTTTCTAAATTTCTTTTAAAACTAACAATTTTTTAAACATTATATCTTTTTACACATATAATATATTTTAAAACCGAGCTTTTGTTAAGATAAAAGTTTTATATAAAAGCGTTTTTCTAATGAAATTTAAAAGATAACTGAATCCGGAATTTTAAATCATGAGATTTTTAGAAAAATGATATTCTGTCAATGCAAACTTTTATTAACACGTGTAATGCACAAAATTATAACCTAGTTATTACATAACTATAAATAAAAAATAAATGAATTTTCAGGATCTGACTATGTATAGGAAGTTACGATGCTTTTTTGCAATTTTGTTTTTAAATTCTAATTTCATAATAGTTACAATATAAGTTTCTCAGCTTATTTGATGATGACTTTATGGACAAATTTTGTATATATAACTTCTCAATTTTAGTGGGAAAAGATAAGTACGGAAAATTATAAATTTGACAATTTTAATTAGGATCTAAAGATAAACGTAGAATATAGTTATAAATTACAGGTTAAAGAAAAATTAGCATATAAAATAAGGAATGCACCATTGTAATACTTTATTGCTAGACTTTAAGCTTGACCCATAAAGATAGCGTTTGGTACGAATTAATAAGTGGCGCAATAAAATAAACCATTAAAATAAATAAAAAAATAAATATTTGGTTGGCAAATATAATACAATAAACTATTACATAGTTGATTTTATTTCTTTAATTCATTTCAT
Organism: Flaveria robusta; assembly: GCA_025506415.1. Taxonomy (NCBI): domain Eukaryota; kingdom Viridiplantae; phylum Streptophyta; class Magnoliopsida; order Asterales; family Asteraceae; genus Flaveria; species Flaveria robusta. The sequence continues at coordinate 5,500 of JACCIZ010000200.1, forward strand.
CCACCACTCTTTTTTTTTTCCATTAATTTCCTTCTTCAATCATTATTCGTCAACAGCACCCACTCACCCACCACAACAACCATCACCGGCCACCACCGCCACCCACCGGCCACGGCCGCCACCTCCGCCATCTACCGGCCACCGTCGCCGCCTCCGCCAACCACCGTTGCCGCTGTTGCCGCCAACCACCGGCCACCGTCGCCGCTGTTGCCCCCAACCACCGGCTACCGTCGCCGCCAACCACGAGCCACTAGCGGCGGCATCACCGCCAACCACAAGCTACCATTGCCAACCACGGCCATCCGTGGCGCCGCCAACCATCGACCAACTGCGGCACCACCTACCATCGACCACTAGCAGCACAGTGCGCCAACCACCGGCCCCCCACCTCCGCCATCACCACCACCAACATCGGCGGCGCCGCCGTCGTTGCTAGCAACCACCAACCACCACCGCTGCCGCCAACCACTAGCCACCCGCGACGCCGCCAACTACCAGGCGTCACCACTGCCGCCAAAAACTGTCACCGAGAACCATCACTGCCATAACCACTTTTAAATTTTATCTTTCGTCTTTTCCTAACTAACAAACAACACAAATTAATAATTAATTTTATTTTTAAAGGATAAACAAGCATAACAATATAATATAATAATTTATTTTATTCTCTTATCTATTCCATTATTTCATTAATTTTATTCATTTGTTTATTGCATTATCCCATACCAAACAGATCCTAAGGTATTTTTTACTATTATCTTAATTACAAATCTACCATCATGTCACTCTAAAATATAAAAAGAACTAATTTCGTTATATTTACGGGTTATGAATGTTTAATTAACAATCTAGTATATTTGTTAAATTAAAATGCTAAGCTTTTTTTGAGAAAACTGCCCAAAAAATGTAATTGAAAGTGGTATATATGATAATCTATCTATACTAATAAAAAAAAGTTTTTGAAAGCCACATGGCACAATTTTAGACCATTTTAATTTTATTTTTCCGCTTCTCTCTTCTAATAAATATCACATTAATACAAATGATATTATTTAATTATTTTTCATATCAATTTTTTTATTAAATTAAAAAAAGATCTTTCTACAAATGCAATTTTAAAGATTATTTTATTTATGATTCATTATATTATATCAAAAGATTATTTTATGATTCATTAATTTTTATTAATAACTATTAATATTTTATTTATTCAACCTGTGTAATACACGGGATATTAACCTAGTGTGAAATATAGCAACGTTTTGTCTTCAATTGAAGAAATGAAAATCCAGTTTTTAATATTTTAATAGTTAGAAGTTTAATATTTTATAAATATAAAAGTAAATTGTAACGTCCTAGCTTAATTGTAATATCCAGTGAAAAAAAAATTCAAGAAAATGAACGCATCTAAAAGAACGTACGTTTTCAAATGCATGCGAAAACTTTTAGTTTATATGAAAACATTTAGGCTGTGTTTGGTTGGAAGGAATGGAATGGAATGAAATGAAATTGAGAAACTAGTATAATTTTCAAGTAAATTATGTTTGAGTGGGTAATGAAATGCAAAACCCAACGTAATGCTTCACCTCAAATTCCTTTGGTTGTGAAATTTCAAATTCCCTCTCTAGGTGGAAGGATTTTGAAATCCCACAACCAAGGGAATTTGAGGTGAAACATTCCCTTGGGTTTACTTTTAATTACTCACTCAAACACAATTTTACTTGAAAATTATACTAGTTTCTCATTTCCATTCCATTCTATTCCTTCCAACCAACGCAGCCTTAGTTCATATGAAAACTTATATGATGCGAAAATTTTTAAAACTTTTCTCATGAAATCCATTATGTATAAATAGTTGTTTTGTTTTTTTATTTCATGATGTGTGTCTCATTTGTAAAATTGTTATGAGAGTGACAGAGCAAAGGATTGTGGGATAGGACACTCGAGGGGAGTTCACATCTCTGGTGGATCGAGATTAAACGACGTAAACTAGTTCTTTGCTATTATAATTGTTTGGTTAATAATATTTAATTGAGTATCTTTAATATTCGTTACACATCCGTCTTAATTTGATTATCAAGTGTAATATTTTGTGGATTCAATAATTACGAATACTTTACATAAATGTGTAACCTTAATTACTTTGAGGACCCAATATAGTTTAATTCATCTATATTTTCCTGAAGTGTGTAAATTTTAACTTCCGTTCAAAAGATTTCAATATGTTTATCACAAACAAATTTAATAATCTTAAAACGATATTTTAATAATTTGACCCATTTGTTTAACTCTATTTCATTGTGCTATGTACACCACCATCCAACAATTGGACATTTATTATAGTTGGATAATAATCTGAGATTCTGAGGTGGGCAAATCGGGTATTTGGTAAAGCACACAAGTTTAAAAAAACAAAGGCTCTGGGCTTTTAGCATCTAGAATTTCATATGCGTTCATAAAGTGGGCTTAGTATGGACACGTCAGCGAATCCTTAATTCTTATAATCACTGATTTTCTGTCATGCATAATCATTCTCAAAGACTCAAACATCCCTCAAATTCCATATCACCACCTATAATTCTTTTCATACTAAATTATTTATTTTAGTAAACTTTTAATTATTAAAAATTATAGTAACTAGTGGACGTGATCGTGCTATGTGGCAGATTTTGTAAAATTAAATGACTTAAATGTGACGACTTATGCATTAGTATTAACTACTCGAAAAAAAATCTGACGACTTATACATTAGTTTGTAAAAAATTTTCATTAAAGCCCCATTCATACTATCTTTGTTTAGTCTGCTTTTGAAAACTTCAACGGAATTAGTTGAGGGTTCATCTTTTTTAAATCCTTAGGATATTTTAATCCTTGTTCAATCCTTACAAAATTCTCGCTACCACACTTTGTGATGCTTCGAGTGGAGCTTGTGATCCACACTAGGATGATGTTGCTATAGTGGGAATGGATTGAGTTGCTTGAGAGTGAGAAAAAGATTCTCGCTCTTTTTCTCTTTTTACTTTCTCTCTAGCCTTTTCAATTTTCTAAATTCCTCGAATAGTTAGTTTGAGAAATGTACTTTATGTGATCCTAATCAATACCCTTCAACATCATGTGATTTGAGTCTATTTTTGGGTTCTTAAGTTTTAGCTTTGCTAGATCACCTAGTTTTAACATTTTAAGTATATGAGATGGTTTCTTTCATCAGAGTTAAACAAGTTATATGTCATTATGTATCACGATGAAAAACAAAACGCACTAATAAATAGACGAAGTGTGGATAAGCTCAGAATGAATTCTTGGAAGATTGTATATGTGATTGTATGTTTCGTTGTATTTCTAAACTAGGTTAGTATCCCGTGTATTATACGGGTTAAATAAATATATATTAAATATTTAGCAACAAAAATTTATTAATTATAAAATGATATTTTGATGCATGATACGATTAAAATTACTTATGAGTGATAATTATAAGTAATAAAATAAATTTTTTGTATTGAAAATAAATTCAAACATTTTGTTTCAAAATAAAATATTTTAAAAATATAATTTCTAAAAATAACTCATAATAACTTTGAATTTTAATTATTTTGGTTTATAAAAATTTTATTATTTAAAAACATTGATTTTAAAATATTTTTATATTTTTAAAAAAGTTTGACATTTTAAAAAAATTTCTTATCTTCTCAAAGTTTTTTCTTTAGAAATTACATTTGTTTAAAAAAAACCTCTTTCTTAATTTGTTAAAAAACTATATATAATTTTAAAAAGAATTATATAATATCATTTGTAATTAATGTAATTATTTAACATAAGAGAGAAACGGGAAAATTAGAATTATAAGCTCTAGAATTATGCCAAGTGTCCAACTAAAATCTTATTTTATTATAATAGATAGATATGGCTTTGATATGCTATTGTAGGAACCGTTCACATATAATTAAAATAAAACAATCTTTTATTGATATTCACAATACAAAGAAATATAAATTAACAATTACAATTCTCTTAACAATTGAAAATTTACAAAAATAGATGAACAGAAAAGTAAAAGCTGATGATTGTGTTTAACACGGGGCCCTTAAAACAAATTCCGAGCCTCCCAGGAGATTGTACTGCCGGGATTGATCTAGAACCCGAACTTATTTGTAGAAGAGAAACCAGAGAGATGGAGGATGTTCAGAGAACCTGTTTGCTGTAGATTTTCGAGTTGTTGGTGTGTGTTTCTACTGATCCACCCTCAGTATTTATAGTAGACTTTGAACTCTGTAACAACCACTCAGTCATTAATCCGAAATCGTAACCGCCCATTTAATTCGTCAATAACAAGTATCAGTTTCGGTCAACACGTAACCGAAACTGTTACGAGTCGCGCACCAAGGTCAGTCGCACCTGACTAGACTCTCGAACCAACCTTCATCTTATTCCGGTCGCTGTCGTTCTCGTTCCTGTTTCTATCCAAACTACATAGAAACAGGTAATTGAATTCATCCATACACTCGTTTACATGATCTAAACAAAAGCCCGAATGTTAATTTCATTAACATAATCAAATCGATGTTCAATTTTACTTAAATCAAATTAGGGTTCATCTCGAATTTGGGGATTTCTAATTTGCATTTTTAATGTTTCATTTGAGATTTTAGACAGACATTGGGCCCTAGCCCACTAGTTTAGACAAAACCCAGACCCAGGTTCTACCCCGAGCACCCCCACATCAATTTTAAATAAAAATTTTCTTTATTATTAAATTACATAAAAATTTTAATATATTATTATATTGAAATAAAAATTATTTTTCTAATTAAAATAAATTCAGAAATTATTTATAAATTTTTGAAAATTCAAAATCATATAATTTTCTATTTTTCTTTAATTTTTTTAATATTTTAATATTATAAAACTATTATAAAAATTATTTAAAGCTTTAAAGCATTATATAATGATTTAAAATCAAACCAAAATTAATTTGAGATAACTTGCAAGTCATTCAAGTAATTAATTATTTTATTAACTATTTTTTACCAAATTTTAAATAATTAATTATTAAATTAGTTATATCTTTTTTTTGTTTTACACTTTGATAATCAAACTATAATCAATCAAATATTAAAATAAATATTCAAATAATATTTAATAATTTTATTTCACTTTTCTTCATTATTATATACAGTCTTAATTATTTTATAAATTCATTCAAGTTTTATTTAATCAAAGTTTATATTAGTCGTATAATTTCAAAACTAATCAACCATTACTATTTTAAAAAATAATTAAGTTACTTAATCAATTTAATTCTATTACATTATTTTATTAAAACCCTAAATCCTGAAATTGAAACCTTAATTCATGACTAGTCATTAATCATTACTATTCTAATTTAAAGACACTACCTTTAGGTTAACCGTGAGGAGAACCGTTGGTGTCCACTCTCATATTCTAGTATACAAATCAATCGCATCTATCACGTGAGTATTCATAAGCACATTTTTATATGTTTTATATTTTGTGAAAATCATTTGATTCAATATTCAATTATTGTTATTCGTTGTTATTCATTTCAATATTCAATTCAAGACATGCTATATTATTACTTGCAATTATGTGTGCATAGTTAGATAAACTAGATAATAACATAATCATGTATTCATTCTAGTCATAATAAATAATGATAGATCTATTGGTTTGACAAACCCAACCCATCTGAATATTCGAGTGGTGATTGATATTGAATTCAATCAGACAATCATAAGGCTTCGCATGCAGACTGAGTGAATTCAATCATTTGGTTTAATTGTGTTTGATTTGTTTTATATTACACTATTGTATTTATAAGTCTTGACATTACCATGTGAATTAAACTACTTGTCAATCATATATTTAATAAATCTATATATGTATTCAAACCTGTGTTTACTCATCAGCTATTCATTAGCTGACTCGTTACTTTTTCACATGATTTCAGGATTGCAGCTTAAAAGACTTCTATGTGTTCACTTAGGGATTGGAATTAGTCAATATTAAAGACAAATTTTATTATGTTATTTGTGTTTATATTTGATTGTAATATATTGTTTGAATAGTTTTATTCAATGAAAATGACATTTAATATTATTACAATATATTTAATTCTATGTGGTATGAACAATCGATTTACATTTCATCCGCCCCAATGATTCCCCCATCGGTTGGGGTGTGACATCAAAGTGTTGATCACCTCTTCATCTTGATAATCAAATTAGTGATCACCGCTTCTCCTTTCACTAATCTACTATGACACCCATCACCAAACAAATCAGTAGACTTTGACTTTCACTTTGTTGTTGATTTTGAGATGATAGTTGACTTTGACTTTTGTTATTAACTTTAACTAGACTTTGACCTAGACTAATAACTTGGACTTTTGACATCACATATCACACATAGGAATGTATGATATAGGTACTAAAGACATAAGTTAAACATTTAGATGCATTGACAATCCGGTGAAATCAGACTTGATATATTACTTTTATATTGTAAAATTGATCTAGTGCATGTAAAACATAAAATAATGAAGGTTTACGTCAAAAATGCAACGAAAACAATATCACAGTGGATTTTTCCTAAAGTTCACGAATTAAGACCAAACTAGTTATTACGACCCTGTGCTGCGGTGGTGATGTTACATTGAGAGAAAAAACGACTGTTGAATTGCTGATAAAATAAGTATGTTTATTCCCCACGCATTATGAAGGTATATTTGATAATACTCAAAAATTAAGGATTGACGTAAACCCATACATAACAGCTCTACATAGTTAAAAAAACATATTATCAAGAAAATAACTTCAAACGTTAATAAAAGTAAAATGTCAACAACATATAAATAACCCAAAGTATAAGTTTTTAACAAAGCTAAAAGAACTTATCACTTTAACGTATCATATTAATCCACTAAATCAACATATAGCTATTAATGCAAACCAAATCATAATTATCAAAATAGAAAAAAACATAAAACATAAAACAAAAGAGCAACTTTATGAAATTAATATTAAATATGTAGTGTTTTGGAAGGGGAAAAAACCTAGCATCATTATAAAAAAATGGTGCTAAGGCTCGAACCAAGCACCTTTCTTTAAATCAATCCTACGTACCAATTGTGCTTGGTTCACTTTTATTGTTCAAAGCAAAACATATTGTATATGTTTCAAAACAAAAGTCGGTGGCATATTCTAATTGTCCATCGACCTTGGTTTTTAAGTAGTTGTATAATGGACCTAAACTAAGAACCTAAGCCTTTGATGATATGTAATATCTCTAAAAATTCATAAAAACATAAAATTAATAAAAAAATGTGAATTACAAGACAAAGATGGAATGAGAACGAGAAGAACTCGACAAGTTGGTTGAAGGGCCTAGGCCCTTAACCCTTGGCTCTAGTTTGGCCGAGAATTGAACAAGGGGGTCTTCTCCTTCGTTTTGCACACTTGCAAACTCTTCCTCTCATCTAATTCTCTCTAAAATAAACACCCTAGCACCATATGACCCCCCATCAAGTATCATCATCATCCTCAGCGATTTCAAGAGTTTTCAAGCAATCAAGTGTCAATTTGTGAAATAGTGATCATCAACAAGCCTTGGTAAGTTTTTACATTTTGTTCTTCATGATTCGAGTTCGGTTATTCAAGTTTTATGAGTTTTTCATCTTGGAAATCTAGGATCGCCATATAATTCTACTCTTCACGGACTGAGTTTGAAGTTCTATGTGTTGTGGTGTTCGACCATCATGCTTGCGGTAGGCCCAAGTTGTTTTGATTCAAAGTTGATTTTCTTGTATTATGATTTGTTGTAATCTGTTTTCTAATGGTCCTTGTGGCCACCCTTGGTAAAATAATATAATACATCAAAAAACCAATAAATTAACTAATCTTACATGAAAGACATGAAAACAAATGAGACTTGGGCTTAAAAACTTATTAGAATACGAACCAACGGTTTAAAAAACTTTTATGGGATTTATACAGGTTTTGATGTTGTATTTTGGTATAATTCAATAACCCGGTCAAAAAGGGTATAGTAATAAGTTATGAAATGAGGTTCGGGTCAAACATAGTCAAAAGTTGTGAACTTTGGTTGACAATGGTCAAGAAATGTGAATTTCAAAAAACTTGGTAGAATGTTTGGGTCACCTTGGATGTATCATAACTAGGTCATTAAAGATCAAAAGAAGTCAAATTTTATGTCCAAATATAAGCTTTGAGAATTCTCTTTCCAATCCAAGTAGTCTCACCTACAACAAACATCGTTTATTCCGCCAATAAATAAATACAAAATCAAATATCTTACTTGAAACTTCTTGGTAGAATGTTGTTTTGTATTCACAAGGTCATAACTTTCACAAATTTTATCCTTTTGAGTTTATTCTTCTTCTAAGAGTTATATTAGGTGTTAGATTTCCATCCCTACCTAATATGCATCGTTTTGTTATTGTTTTGACTTTCAAACAGTTCATGCAAGATCACTATGCTCACAGTTGATCAAGTTTATATATTACACTTAAAATATAAAATTTATGATTATCATCTAAATGAAAATAATAAGTTAACAAACATGAATAATGATCGAACATAGGGCGTTTACTAACAAAAAACTTAAATAATCTTTAAACTTCAAGTTAAGGCTTGTATACTAAGAATCTTTAATCGTCTCAAGAACTTTCATTAAATAACAAACCTAAGAATTTTGACATAATGAACAATAAGACGAGATGTTGAACCTGAACATATAATGAACCATGTATCTTAATAATTGAGTTATATGGTTATTCATTACAAACATAACTAAGCGGATTACAACGAATGTATTGGGTTACTTTGAATAACTAGTAACCTAGCCTTTGTACTTACATTATAGTTCGTTCGAGACTTTGGGATTATGTACTATCATACTTTCTATTGAGTTTCACGACCCATTTTTATTATATGTTTTACTTGAAGTAAAAGCTTGTTCAACTATTTTACATTGTGTCATGGATTTTACTTATTTTGGACTAACATATGTGGTTTAAGTCATAAGATCGAGTTTAGATGTTTTGCATGAATTATGTACTTATTCTTAAGTCCCTGTGATATTTTACATGACCATGTAACTCCGGTTTAAGAGTTGTAAAGAGGTTTTGTTAGTACTAACGAGTAGACAACCTACCCTTGTTATCAATACGTTAGCTAAGGCTAACTGGCCATGATGAGTCCATGGGTGAATATAATCAATTGACTTGTGCTTGTGCTTATGCTTGTGCTTGTGCTTGTGCTTGTGTTTGTACTTGTGGTGTGTTTGTTTTTAGGTTTGGTTATGGACTAATGTTGGCGGCTTAACTGTTTAGGTTCCTATACACGAACAATATTGTACTTGATTTACATGGTAATTATTTTTTGACATATTAAACATACAAATTGACCTGTGCTTGTGCTTGTGTTTGTACTTGTGGTGTGTTTGTTTTTAGGTTTGGTTATGGACTAATGTTGGCGGCTTAACTGTTTAGGTTCCTATACACGAACAATATTGTACTTGATTTACATGGTAATTATTTTTTGACATATTAAACATACAAATTGACCAACATATGTTGACCTTTTTTTAGCATGTCTTTTCAAGTCATAATGGCTGAGGCTTTACTAGAGTTTACTAGAGAATTTTAGATGAGACCGCCCGTTACTCGGCATTAGACATTTAAACAATATTGAATGTTGGGTTTATTGAAAATGTTTAATTAAAATGTATGTTTGTTCGGGATGGTGTTGTATTTGAGGTGGGTAGGTTTTGCCCTAGTTCTAATTTAAGATTTTGACAATGTTTGTATTTATTTGATATTTTGTTGTGGTATTGGCTATCTATGGCATAAGACTTGTATGTGTCGGGTAATGTCATTATCCATTGATGGAGCATGCATTTTAGAGATTCTCTTTAACCTCCAATATGTTATGACGATCATGTCCATCGCATTCTCGTGTATCCGCTATCAACAAGGGTGTGACATCTACGTAGTGATTATATCTTCTCATTCACTAATCTAGATAGTGATAAACTCTACTAAATCTACCTAATTTTGATTGGGATCACCAGCCACAAATACCGTACGTGTTTGAATGTAAAAACTACAATAAGCCATAAAAAAAATACTCTTATATGGTAGAGATCCTCGATCTAACCCTCATTTTGAAGGTTGGGGGTGGACTATCATACTTAACCATTTATGTGTTAAAAAGAATAACCCATAGAAAACAATCGACGCCTTTTTTGTTTCTAATATATACTCTTTAGTTTTGGGTGATATGCAATTTAGGAGCTTACAAATTTGTAAGAATAGGCTTAAAAGTATAGGTTAAAACCATGCAAGAGACGGATCCAAATATGAAATAAATCTTGCTTAAATAGCTAAGAGAAAAAAAAAGTAGTTAAAGCTTGTCATTAGCCCTCCTCCCATAATGAATCCATGGTCAATAGTGTGTATGTTTTTCTTTTACTTATTTTAGTCTTTGAATATGAAGTATATTACAATTGATCAAAAAACTAATCTAGACATATCTTTTGAGTAGGGTTGTTTACAAAGTTCGCGGCCATGGTTGCAGGCGGTGGTTGCTGACGGTGGTTGCCGACGGTGGTTGCCGACGGTGGTTGCCGACGGTGGTGGTGGTGAAATCAGACTGAACCTAAGGGGTAATTTTAATACATATATGTGTATATATAATTATTAAATTACACAAATAGTCCTTTATTTGTATTAATTGACAAACAATCCCTCTAAATTACATAATAGACCTTGTAAAATGAAAAGACAAAAATACCCCTAGATTTAATAGAAAAGTCAACGTCTGTTAGTATTAATACCTTAACTCGTTACAAAATTAAAATCACAATACCCAAACTAGTTACTTGAAACCCTTACTACCCAAAAATATTATTTTGAATAAACCACAGTGACCATTTGCGTAATTAACTCTAATAATAATAAAAAATAATAAAATAAAATAAAATAATAATAATATAATAATAATAATAATAATATAATAATAATAATAATAATAATAATAATAATAATAAAATAATAATAATAGTAAATTACATTGTTCGTCCTTTAAGTTTGTAGCATATTTCAGGGTTTATCCTTAAACTAAGAAAAATTACAGTAAACATTCTTTACGTTTAAAAAAGCTTGCACGTTTCATCCTTTACTCTAATAGATGTCTATTTTAGACGTTAAATGAAGTCGTATGCTCCTCACGTGAGGGCAAAATAGTCTTTTTATACAAAACCTAAAACTAACCAATTACATCCAGTCACATCAACCCCCCACCCACCCCACAACAATTGACTCCTTTATGTTTTTGAGCTGTAGGCACCCTCCCTTCCATAAAATCACCGTGAATTTCTTCCGGCGACCAGCCAAGAACTCTGGCCATCTCTTCTGAAGACCAACCAACAACTCCCCGTGAAACACAACCTATCTTTGCACACTTTTTCTTTTTCTTTCTCCCTTTCCCTCGTTCTCTCTCTCTCTTTGTAATAACATGATATAAAGTTGAATTTATTGCAATCAATAACTTCAAAACCTACAAATAACACCTTCTACTAACACCAAAATTAGGGCGGGGGGCTGGAAGGGTGGTGGTCGATGATGGGCTTGACGAGCGGTGCTCGGCGATGGGCTTGATGGGTGGTGCTCGGCGGTGGGTTGGAAAATCCCCTAAAATTAGGGCTCAATCATCTCAAAATCCCCCAAATTATGATGTGAAATCAACAATACTTACTTTGAAACGATCAGAGTTTGTCTCTTCATCCACACCTAGATAATGCTTCCACTATCAACAACGATCACCGACAAGAGCATGCAGCTCCGACGGATATTTCCAGATGATGTTGTTGATGTTTATGGTGACGATGGATGATGTTGATAGAAGATGATGGTGAGGGAGGACGGTGGTGAGGGTGGACGACGTTATAGTGGTGGTGATGGTGGCGGCGTTATGTTGTGGCGATATGGTGTTGATGGTGGCGGGGTTATGATTGTGAGGTGGGGGTTAGGGTTGAGAAAGAGAGAGAGCGAGAAAGAGAGAGAGAGAGAGGGGAGATGAGTATTTGAATGAGTGGTTTTTTGTTTATATAATTTTAAATTTAATATTAACTTTTTAGCTATAAAATGACTACTTTGCCCTCACGTGAGGAGCACACGACTTCATTTAACGTCTAAAATAAACGTCCATTAGAGCGAAGGATGAAACGTGCAAGTTTTTTTAAATGTAAAGGATGTTTAGTGTAGTTTTCTTAGTTTAAGGACGAAACTTGAAATTTGACACAAACCTAAAGGACAAAAATGTAATTTACTCTAATAATAATAATAATAATAATAATAATAATAATAATAATAATAATAATAATAATAATAATAATAATAATAATAATAATAATAATAATAATAATAATAATAATAATAATTTATATTATTATTATTATTATTATTATTATTATTATTATTATTATTATTATTATTATTATTATCATCATCATATTATTACTACTACTACTACTAGTACTATTATTACTACTACTACTTATTATAATTGTTATTAGGATTTTAGAAAGGTTCTTTTAAAATAAATTTGGATTCTTTTTAAAAACATTAAATATCTTGTTAAAAATATATAACTTGATAGTAAATTGTTTATATTTAAAATGATAATATGATCCAAAAACAAGTACCAATCATACAAGAGCAAGAGCAAGAGCAATATCAAGAAGAAGCATAGTTCCCCCAAGTACGGGGTACCCAATAAAAGGCAAATGTCATAATATATTTTTTTGTGTTTTCATATATATTAAAATGTGAAAAAATAAAGTTTTTATAACATCTTTTGTTATAAATTTTAGGTAGTAAATATTCTTGTTTTTATGCACCTTTTGTTGTAAATTCAGTATTAGTTGTATTGATTCATGGGTGAATTTTACTTGTATTCAGAGTATCGATGAAGATTTAACTAAAAAATCAGGTGGATATGAAAGATGAAGGGCTAAAGTTACAATTCCTCAATGACCAAGAAGTTCGTAGGACCCTATGCGATCATACAGGCCATAGGTTTCATCATTCGCGCAACCAACTAGGAAATACACCATACAGACATACAAAACTAAACGGGTCATACAATATCCCTAATCAAAGTCTACATAATGAAGTCGACAGTAGATAATTAAAGTAAACTCAAAATCCAAAAAGCAACAAGAAAATCTAGAGATAGTCTTTTTTTAGTTGGTTATTAAAGGTTTTGAAGATATAGAAATGCTACAGGATTGAAGATTCAAGATTCAAGGCCTTAATTAGTTTTATCTCTTTGTCTTAACCATGTTTACACATTTGTTTATGATTATTATGTTTTTATCATTATGTTAGGCTAGACGATCCTCGTATTGTCTAGGCAGATATGAATCAAGACCTAGTTTGACAAAGTATTTGAATTTATTCTTATGATATGTCTATATATGTTTGAAGAATCATTTGTTTCTTTGTCTTGTGCTATAGGATCATCACATCTATTCTTTTAAAGTTTAACAACTTGAAACTCTATAACTCTAGCGAGTGTAAGACAAGTCACAAATCCCTAATCGGTAATTCAAGTGTATTATCTAACTAAATTAGAATAAAAGGGTATAGAAATATGTTAGGGTTTTCCTATGCACTACGAGTGAATTGGAAGATTTGCCTAGCGAGTGACCTTTTTTAGTATGTGTAGGAAATTGAAGGTCATAAGGTTCAAAGTATTTTCAATGTGTTTACTTGATCGAATAAGTCACGATGGGTATATTCTTGTGTCCTTTACTTTCAATGGTATTTCAAATGAAGAGTCATTGGTTTTATCTGTAGCAGGTCGATCATAAGGTTTGCAAGGCTTTTGGTTTTACGTGTTCAGGTTATACTCTAAGGAGAGCCTCTCCATAAGAACACCATTATAACCAACAAAATTAGTCATGGTAATCATTCATTAGGTCAAGGGGATTTGAAATGATATAGTATTTTTATCTACTGATTTCTTTTATGATATTGATTTTTTGTGCTTTTTATTAACTAATTTCCAAAAAACAAGTTTATGTGACTAGATCGGATAATAGTAACACTTATTAGCGAAGAGCTACACTACGCATCTTAAGGACAATATTTGATTCTTACCAATACTATACTATAGATACGATAAGTGCATTTGCCTATATGTGTGTGTAGTGTTGAGGTCAGTATTATTTCTTATAAATTTAAATCATAACTTGGGACGAGCTTGTCAAACTCACAACATATCGCACTATAGAGATAGACCAAAGCTTGATATAGCAAGCATTTTTTTTCTTACATGGTGATTTGTTCTTATCTCAACCTCAAATAGAAACCCAATACTATGTGTTGAACACCCTTTTCCTTAATTGTTTTCAATTTAAATTCATTATTTTAAAGGAGATTTTTCCATATTTTGTTTGAATGAAATAACTAATATAAACTATTTTATTAAACTTTCGATGGGTTTTATATAGCGTGTGGAGATTGAGACACCCACAAATTATAAATTAACACCCCAAATATCTATACGGGTCATATAGCCCCATATGCATCGTAAGGGGGGGGGGTCGTATAGCCTTGTACGGGGCGTATATCCCCTCTCACATCCCCTGAACTTGTCCTTGTAGTCAGTATCGAAATTTGTTATACGCGTCGTATAGCCCTATATGTGTCATATATGGGGTCGTATAGGGCTATATGGGACGTATAGCTCTCTGACAGCCCCTGAATTTTCCTTGTTTTCTGTGTCTTTCGACCTTATATGCAGTGTATGTCATACGAGGCGTATAAGGGGGTGTCGATTTATAATGTGGGATGTTTCTATATCAGGACCCTTTATATATCATTTGAGTGTATTTGTGTAATAAGTTCTTTATTAATAATCATACAATAGAGATAAAAGTCAAATTTATTTTTGACTTTAGATGTGTTGATGTATTTTCATTTCCCATTGTGTACTTCGACTGCTTTAGCATAGATGATTTGTTTTAGCATCAATTTTGTTCATACACACCATGGTCGTTACAGGATCCGACCATCCCGTATCTTTTTTTATTCAACTCTTGCCGTTTCTATGTCCACCTTAGATGGTTGATACACATTTCAACTGTGGCATCGATCGGATATTTCTGTCTAATATTTCTTGATTGATTTGCTCCATCGATTGATCACTTGGACATCCTTTCTTGTGATTGAGGATATAGGATATGGATATATGAATAGCGTTATTATCATTTGTATCATACATTCATACTTTTATTGTTACAAAGAGTGCACCTTTCAATGTGTGACCATGTATACATCAACACTTTCATCGCCAACATAAATATAAAAAACCTAATACAAATCGTAATAATTTCTAGCAAAGAGTCACTACTAGAAAACTGTTAATAGATGATGCGCAAAAGATGACGTGCAAAAAAAGATAACGCGCATTTACGCGTATCATAAAATACATGTCGTATTTTAAAATAATTTTAGAAAGGATGACATGCATTTTTGCGTGTCATCTTGGTTCGTCATCTTATAAAATTTTTAAGCCTTATAATATATCGATCGACCACCCCCCCTTCTCTTATTTTCGACCGCCAATCCCCCAATTTCTCAGCCCCGCAGTCGAGCCATCAACCCCCTCCGGCCATTTATCAACCCCCTCCGCCGCAGTCGACCCATCAATCCCCTCTGGCCCTTCACGCAGCCAGTCGACCACCGCCAGCCGCATGCCCTTTCTGTCTTTCTCCGCCTACAAGCCCATTGCAGGTGCTACATTGTTGTTTTATTTGTTTTGATTGCTAAATTGTGGTTGATTGTGGATGTGTTGTAAATTAGGGTTTTAAGTAGAACTTTTTGGATCTAGTATATGTTTTAGTATAGTAATTTTTATGGATTTTGTTTTGTGTTTGTTTTTTAGGTTTTTTGAAGGTTTATTCATCTTGTTTAAATTGTGTAGAAACTAATAACATCTTGTTTAGGTTGTGTAGAACTTTGTGTGTGCTGTTTAGGCTGTATAGAAACTAATGACATCTTGTTTAGGTTGTGTAGAACTTTGTGTGTCTTCTTTAGGTTGTGTAGAAACTAATGACATCTTATTTAGGTTGTGTAGAACTTCGTGTGTCTTGTTTAGAGGTGCACAAATCGAGTTGGATTTAAGAATGTTATGTGTCTTATTTAGGTTGTGTAGGGAACTAAATGACTTCTTGAGTTGATGGTTGTTTGTTTTGTTGGATTAGTTATTTTGTTTTAAAGGATAAGTAGGCCATTATTTAGTTTATTTTGTGAATTGTGATGCATATTTTAAGACCTAACTCACGTCATTAAACTTGATTCTAGTTTCTATGATGGTGACAAACTAGAAACAAAGGTCATGGATAAATTATGGATTTCGACTGATAGATTATCAAATGCACATGACAAAGGTGTTGAGGACTTTTTAGAGTTTGCGCAAAGTAATAATCCAAATTCAGATGTTATTCCATATCCTTGCGTTAATTGTATCAATTTGGGTCATCACTCAATTGCCAATGTGGGTTATCATCTTTTTGCCTACAGTTTCAATAAAAATTATAAGGTCTGGTCTTTTCATGGAGAAAAACTTCCGAAGGTTGATTCTAGTTGCCCTAATACATCTAGACCTTCTGAATTTGATTATACAAAGGAAATGCTACATGATGCCTTCACACATGTAAATAAAGATCCTGATTCGTTGAAATCGCTTCTTGAAGAACGTGATAAGCCACTTTATGTCGGTTCAAAGTATAACACACTTAGTGGATTATGGAAATTCCAACATTTGAAAAGCCAATTCACTCAATTCACTTAAGGCGTACGCCTTGAGACGAGGTACATTGAATTTTGTGTAATTTGATTGATTTGGTGATTAAGTAGTTGAATTTTGTATAATATATATGTGGGATTTGGAATTTTGGGTGATTTTTGTTAAAATAGAGGTTGTTAGTTCATTTGGATGGTCCAAATTCACAAGTTTAATTAGGTGATATTGGTTTTTTCTTAGGTTGGAGGAGGTAGAGCCGAATACAGTGGTGCTGATTTGGATGCTATTCAGGAAGTGTGGTCGCGTTACGTTAAAATTTTTATTTATGTTTAGGCCGGGTTATATTAGACAACGAATTTAGAATATTATGTATTTGCAAGTGAAGCTGAAACAATTTAATACTTTTTGTTAGTATTTAATTAAATAAATTTTGTTTTGTTGTTATTCGACAATTATTGATTTGTGATTTAAAAAAAAAAGCAAGTAAATTTATAATCAAAAATATGTATTTTATAAGGCAGTTAAATTTATGACGCGCATTGCGTATCATTGGTAACGTGTCATAAAATTCATAAAGATGACACGCGCACGCTCGTCATTTTAACATTTATGACTACCCATTCCTTTACATGCATTGAGCATTATCTAGAAACCGTCATAAAATGCGCGTCATCTTCTGCCCGTCATAAAGAGATGACGCGCAAATGCGTGTCATCTTTCATTTATGACTACCCCTTCTTTTACGCGCATATGGGCGTCATCTGACCTCAAAGATGAAGCGCATTGCGCGTCATCTATTGTACTTTTTCTAGTAGTCGGTATGAATCTTTGATGAACTTATTCCCGTAATAATTCTCTCATGTATTTATTGATTGATTTGCTCCATTGATAGATCATTTGGATTTCTTTTTCTGTAATTAGGGGATATGGAATATGTATTTATGAATAACGTTATTTAGCATTAGTTTCACATGTTCATACAAAGAGTACACTTTACAATGCCTGATCAAGTATCCATTAACACTTTCGTTGCCAAAATAAATATTAGAAACCAAATACAGATACCAATAGTTTCTACCAAAGACATCAAGTTATACATCATATTATTTTGGATATTTGATGAACTTATGACCGTTAACCTTGAGAATCTATTGTAAAGTTTGGGAATCCTTTATGCATTGGATATGTTTTGTCCTGGGTTCACGATCAACAATATGTGTTTAGTTTTCGTCTCAAAATCTTCTAATTGATTAAGTGATATATGACCCGCTTTAAGGCTCAACCTCTATCAATCAAATGTGATCTTCTACTTTTAACTAAGGTGCTTGATCTTGAAATAGGTAAAGCAAAAAAGTACTACTTTAGATTCATGACAAACGGTCAGTGTAACATGCACAAGAGGTCCATAAGGATTAGTGTGACTCACACATAGAAAAACTTCGCCGAAGTTTCTATAAGGTTGTGTGACAAACATAGTAAGTTTATTTCACACATACGAGAACTACATAAACTTATTGACCATGTAGTTAGTGTGAATGATTTTAAAGCTCTACTTAGTGAAATCTGTCATGTTGATCAACATAGAATCACTGTTTACACACTCTGGCAGTTAACAAAGCTTATATATATATGATGTCCAATAACCAACTAGAGTGTAACAATGATTTTTGAAGTAAATCTCCACATTTTTCATATATAAATCTATACAATAGTAAGAACCAACACACCGTAATTGATGAACCAACCATTGATACATAGCAATCTCTCTTAGTATATGTTTCAATGAGTACTCAATTAGTGATACTCGTTGCTTAAGTTTCATGTCTTAACTAGCAACTTAAATATTGTGTTTTCATTTCCACCCGAGACACACAAAGAAAAAGCTTCCTACACTAGTTTATATCATATTTATATTGAATTTTGTTAGCTAAATATATGTTTACAGATGTTAAGCTAGTAAAAAATCAATAGATGAGCATTGTTTTACATAGGGGTGTGCAAGAAACCGAAATAACCGAATCGCAGCCGAAATAACCGACGCAACCAAACCGAAAAAAAACCGAAACCAATAAGAAACCGATGGTTTGATTTGATTATTTTTTAAAAAACCGATTTTTTTCGGTTTGGTTTTGGTTTTGCTTGTAATAGAAACCGAAAAAACCGAATCAAAACCATAAAACCGAACTTGTAAATCTACAGGTGCATTCATACACTTATAAAGATGACTGTCCTATAAATTAATTATTTAACTTACGCTATCTAAAATATAAATAAATATTTAGATTTCAAGAATAATCTTTAATTTGGTAGATTAAATTGTTTTATTGAATTTTTTGTTATTGTATTTTATTAATTGCAATTAATTTTATTGTTAAGGAATTTATAAGAATATATAGATTATGTTTAAAGATCAACAAAATGATATAAACCCAAAGTTTCTAGCTTAAATTCATTACTTTGGACCAATTTTTTTAAAAAACTTGAAGCCCAAAAACAAAACCGAAAAAAACGAAAGCGAACCGAAACCGAACTGAAAACCGAAAACCAAAAACTGAAAAAACCAAAACCGGACAATTTTAAAAACCTTGAAACTGAAATATCAATTTTTGGTTTTGGTTTTATGCTAAACCGAACTAAACTGACCATACACACCCCTAGTTTTACATACGACATAGATTTTTTTAAATGCCTAAGTGCCTATTAGATCTAAGTATGCTACTCAATGAAATCTATACATGCTCAAACATAACTAAAAAGTATAACAAATCATCTTTGTGATTTTCTCGTGTATTTACATGCACATAGCTGTCTTGCAACAAAAATAAAAAGAAGAAAAAAAAAACACCCAATTTAAACGGCCACGATTGTATAACATGTTTGATCCAACTTGATGGATGAATCATCCACTCATAGTCAACAAGATCAAACACGGATATATAATGAAACAAATATAAAAATAACAAATTAGCTAGTCATATACCATCTATCAACAGTCTTTTAAATAAATAAATGGGAAATTACATATTAGATTATTTTTGAGCAGTTAACCTGTTTTTATACTAATGATCCTAACTTCTAACAGTTAAGGTGAGATACTGTAAAATCTCATAAAAATATATTTAATTTTTGGGTTTAAATTTCACCGGTCACAAAAAATAAAAAGTGGTTTCAGGTAGGCTAGAGGTTTTCTTGCCTAATGTGAATTTTTTTTATGATGATGGTATCAAGTTTCATATTTAAGTAATAGAGATGATTGGATTCAATAGCCTATAAGTGATCTAATTAGTAGTTTAAAAAAAAATTAACCTGTTTTTATATATTATTTAAATTTGAACGGCTTAAATAAATAGTAGTGTGTTATCATCGTCTTCTACATCCATCCTCCATCTCCATCTCCATTTCCATACATACAAACTGTTATCTCTCTCTCTCTCTCTCCTTCCATCTCTTTCGCAACTTGATTTCAGACACCATTTCTCGTGACATTCATCCTTTTCAAACACTTGAATCAATCAAATCATCATTACTATCCATCCTACTGGAACTCACCACAACTCACGCAAATCTCACTCAATCAATCGAATCGTTCATCCTCCGATTCGCCTCTGTGAACACCGGATTCACGAGAATCAATCACTTTCATCGATCGACCGATCAATCGATCGATTGAGAAGCTTGGATTGGATTCGGATACTGTGCGTTGTTGTTCGATCGATTGGCGGAATGAGGGCGGAGGAGGAAGTGGTGGGGGAAGAGTTTGTGGTGGAGGATGTTCGTGATGTTGATGATGATGATCGAAGGATAACGAAACGACGACGTAGTAGGTTCACATTGCTTGCTGGAGATCTAGGGCTTGATCCGAGTCGTAGGGGTTTCACCAGAGAGAATTTCATCGCAGGATGCTCTCCTGGCCTCTTCATCCATCCTCAAAACAGGTTCCCTCCTATTCTCTCTCTCTCTCTCTCTCTCTCTCTCTCTCTCTCTCTCTCTCTCTCTCTCTCTCACACATACTCTTTCTCTCTATATATATATATATATGTATATATATATATTTGTGTAGTATGATTTATTTTACCGTTGAATACATTACACATACTCTACTTTTAAAATCATCAAATATACACTTAAGCTGGATTTAAATTTACAACCTTTAGTTAGGATGTATATAATTAACATGATTTATTTTTAAAAACACCAGATATGAAGTCCTGTATGATTTAAATTCATAACTTTTAATAACTAGAGTACATTGTTAATATACTTTATTTTTAAAATGATCAAATATACACTCTTTGTAGGTTTTGAATTCACAACTTTTAATTAGAGCGTATATTAATAGCATATTCTACTTTTAAAATCACTAAACGTAAACTCTTTTGGGATTTAAATTAACAACCTTTAGTCGGGGTGTATGTCATTAAAAATTATCAAATATGCACTCTTCACAATCTTTAGTTAGGACATATGTAATTTTATCACTAAGGTGTGTGAAGTTGTGACATTTGTATGTATCTATGTGCACGCATTATGTGTTTGTTAAATTACGTGACAAGAAGAATCTTCGATGATATTTTTTTGCAAGGAGGTCTCAGCCGTTACTTGTTTTGGCTTTTTTGGTCAAAGTCAATCAGATTTTACTAATAATAAACAAATATTGCTATAAATAGTGTTTGCGTTTGTTTATACTTGTTAAAATGTTAAAACAAGCACATGTAAATATGAACGTAAATGAATTTTTTTTATTATAAAGTAACTTGGGATGACACATTCCAACAACGCAATATTTATCACCATAATTGTTCAGTTTCTCTCTTCTATTAAATAATTATCTTAATTATTAATAATATTATTTAATATTTTTAGATTAAATAGTTTTTAAAAAAATTAAGAAAGATATCTTTTAATTAATATTTTTAAAAAATAAAAAGGTTTCTAAAACATCAAACTTTTTTAAAAATATGAAATATTTTAAAATTAATGTTTTTAGAAAGTTAATTTAAAAAAATAAATAATTAAATTAAAAGTTATAATAAGGAAAGTTTTAAAAATGATATTTTTATACGGTTTGTTTTAGAACAAAATATCTATTTTTTTGAAAAAAATTTAAAAATTAATGTTTAAAAAGCTGATGTTATTGTTTTATTACTTAAATTATTTACTTATATGTAATTTTAGTTATATCATATCTTAGAATATCATTTTATATTAATAAATTTTTATTAAATTAATATTTAATTTTTTTAACTCGTATATTACACTGGTATATTAATGCTAGTTAACATATAAATCAGATTAAGTTATGATTTCTATCATGCAAAATGGTTCTATACTCAAGGTTGGAATTTTCAAAGCCTTTATGGAAAGAATATAATATTTTAACTTCAATAAGATAATTGGGTATAAGTGAACGAAGGTAGATAAATAAACCGTACGTATCACAAAGTTAAAGGATAATATATCATTCTAAAAGCTTTGTGTGTTTCCTTTTTGGTAAGTAATGACAATCATTTATACGAGGGTGAGCAAATAGATCTCTTTTCCTGGATGTATAAGTAGATGTCATATGTTTAAAGATAAGTGAACAAATGTTT
The DNA here is from genome assembly GCA_025506415.1 of Flaveria robusta. Classification (NCBI taxonomy): domain Eukaryota; kingdom Viridiplantae; phylum Streptophyta; class Magnoliopsida; order Asterales; family Asteraceae; genus Flaveria; species Flaveria robusta. The sequence continues at coordinate 27,944 of JACCIZ010000200.1, forward strand.
AAGATGATAATCATGTTTAGCTATTAATTAAAAAAATTATTTTTTCATCTTTGTCCAACGTACAGCAATTATTGTATCTTTCTAAAATATGTTTGAATCTAGGTGGTCTTCAAATAAGTTTTATTTTTTTAGCACCGTACTAATAACTTAAGTGATATTTATTGAAGTGGTAAATAAATCTCAGTCATGTTTATCTATCTAATAAAAAGTAAACCCATTATTAAGTCATTGTCAATAGATTTGTTGGATTGTCATTTCGTAGAAAGATATGTAAAAAAATAAAAAAGTATGAATCATATTAGGTAAAAGTATATAATATTTTAGCTGCCATTTATGAATCGTTCTCTTCATTTGTGAAGATTGTGGTTTAAAATGCCTTTTTTTTTGTTTTTGAGCGGCTAATTAGATTATTGACAGGCTACTGGCCCACCCGAGTATATCCATTACTCAAGTATGAAAATGTAAGAAAACTCTCTAGCCCAACGGAACCAACCTTTGTTTTGGTTACAGGTGGTATTTTAACTTAAAACTTCCATCTATTTTTATAAGATCTTGAAATATCGCATCTTAACCATTTAAGATGATGATTATTGTTTTAAGATGCTTTGTTAAACCAATTAAATTACTTATGATGTTAGGGTAACCTACTTTGTACTATTCTTTTTGTATCTTTTCTATAGAGTAACGGGATGAATTGGGTCATCTCGAAAATTTGATGTAGAAATTTTTATATAGTAATGACAATCGTAAAAAATTGTATTAAAATACATAAAAGTGACCTAAAGAAACAAGTACGTAAAAGTAATTAAATATATAAACTTAACGCAAATTAAATATATGAATTAGATGTCGTTTTGATAACAACCTGATGATACGTAAATTATTAAAGCTTCTTCATGTATTTCAATAAAACTTGTAAGCACAATAAGAAGAATAAGGTATAGTATCTATTTTAATTATACGGGTAAAGTTATTTATATTAAAATAAATTACCTTTTTAACTGGATACTAACTTTTGGAAGAAAAAACAGTAAGGTATAGTATCTTTTTAATTTCTAACTTTTGGAAGAAAAAACCAATTCAAAAAGCATAATTTAAACCTTCTTTTTTAATGATCATTATGTTTCATATATGATATAACTCGATCGTTTTTATTTTCTTAGTTTGGTATATACTGATAGACAAGGAAATTCGACATGAGATTATAGCATCTTTATGTGTTTGAAATGTCTCATCAGAAAAGTTATAACTATATTTTATTATTTTATCGTGCTCGTCTTCTAATTCTTCTACTAACACAATGATATCTTTCAGCAAAGTCAAACACTAAAAAGACGAGAGCGCCATGTGTGCTACCAACACAATGAAGGTTTTGGTTGCGATTATTAAAAAAAATATAATGCATAAATAATATTTTTCCAACTCACAATCAATATGCTTGTCAAATCAAAGATATTAGCTGGATTAGTAAGAAGAAAGATGTTCTAAAATAAAGTAGATGAAGAAAACTACGGTTACTATACCTATATTTAAATAACAAGCGGATGACTAGTATTTTATTTGATTAAATAATTAAATAAAATGGTTTTGAATATTTTGTATTTTTAAAATTTCAGCCTAGCTATAAAAAAATACTAAATAATAAAAATTTAATAGTTATAAAATGATATTTTAAGATAAAATATGATCAAAATTATGTATAAGTAAGGATTATAAATAATAAAATAATGATATGAACTTTTTAATCTTTTGTTTTTAAACTTTTTTTTTTTAAATTTAAAACTTTGTTTCAAAACAAACATTTTAAAAAATATAATTTTTTAGAACTTTTTTATTATATCTCCTAATTTAATTAATTTTTGTTTATAAAATTTTACCTAAAACATCAATTGTAGAATATTTAAAATTTTTAAAAAAGTTTGATGTTTTAAAAGTTTCTTAATTTATAAATATTTAAATCTTTAGAAACAATATTAATAAAAAGATATATTTTTTAATTTATTGTTTTTAAATAATGTGATATTAATAGAAAAGAGAAGCGAGAAAATATTGTTGAGGTGAAATGTGATGGTATCATGTGTCCCCCATAGTTACTCTTTTATTAGAGTAAGAAGATTCGTAAAATAACGACATACTGTAACTTATTTTTTTAATACCAGCAATTAATTGTAAAATAGAATTAAAATTCTTTTTCCTCGTAATAATTTAATTTTATCATTTATCTTGTTTTTTTTCAAGGTTAAAAAAAATACAAATGAGTATCCTAGCTTTTGAGTCATTTTAGATTATTTTTACTTCAACTAGAAGGGAAAAAAGTATATAAAAACCACCTATTTTACCAATCAACTTTCTATTGAGTTGATGTTATATGGTCATACTAGCTTTAGTAAACACGTGTATTACACGGGTTGAAAAAAATAAAATATTAAATAAAATAAAAAAAGTTATTAATTATTAAACGATTTTCTAAAATAAGACATGATTAAAATTACGTATAAATGAGGATTATAAGTAATAAAATAATGATATCAACTCTTTAAATTTTCGTATTTAAACTGTTTTTCTTTAAAAAAAAAACATTTTATTTCAGAATAAACTGTTTTAAAAAAGTATATTTTAAAATTTCCTTATATAGCTCCAAATTTTAATTATTTTAGTGTATAAAAATTTTTCTTTTTAAAATATAAATTTTAAAATATTTCATATTTTTAAAAAAGTTTAATGTTTTAAAAATATTTCTTAGGTTATAGAAATTTATTTCTCTGAAAATAATGATAATAAAAAAATATTTTTTAATTTATTAAAAAACTATTTTTAATATAAATAAAATAAAATAATATTATTAGTATGATGTAATTATTTAATAGGAGAAATTAACGGGGAAATTTTAGTGAGAAAGAATGTGATGATGCCATGTGCCTCTCTTAATTACTCTTTTATTAAAGTAGAAAAATGTTATAGATATAGCATTACTAAAAAGATATCTTTCCTAATTTATTAAACATTTATTTGTAATCTAAAAAAGAATTAAAATTATTTAATCTTTCTTAATTTAGTTAATTATTTAAGAGAAGAGAGAGGCGGGAAAAACAAACTTAGGGGGCCTAGAAATATGATAAGTGTCCCCCCAAGTTACTCTTTTATTATTATATATAGATTAGGCATACAATTTTTTACTATATGCATTATAGTATACACCCGTATAAAGCATTGCATATTAGGCTCTACGCTTAAATAGGGCATTGGATTGTACGTTGGCACCGAGTGTGCATACGCCCATATATAGGTATATGGACTCGTTTTTCTTCAAGTTTAAAAAAAATACAAATGAGTATCCTAACTTTTGAGTAATTTTAGATTATTTTTACTTTAACATGATAGGAAAAGGGTATATAAGCATCACCTACTTTACCGATCAACCTTCTATTGATTTGATGTTATACAGTTATATCGGGCATACAATTTTTTAATATATGCGTTACGGTACACACTCATATAAAACATTGTATATTAGGCTATGCGCTCAAATAGGGTATTGGATGGTATGTTGGCACTGAATGTTTATACGCTCATATGGAAGTATATGCACGTTTAAAATGTTGGACACTCTTATAGCATAGGATTAATTGATTGATTGATGTGATGGTTAAAAGGTGTGAATGAAATGAAACACCCTATTCATATCTATTAACTATAATAAAAGAAGGTTTTGATATGACACGTGTCAACATATTGGGCATTTTCATTTTTATTTTCCCGCATCTCAGTCATAATTAATGATATTAGTATATATAGAAATTATATTATTTAAAACATTTCTAAATTAAAAAAAATAGATATCATAAAAATAAAAAAACTAGATTTTTAATGAAAACACACATTAAAATTGTATAAGACACGAAAAAATTCTTAAATACGAAATATTTTAATACCATTTTTCTAAGTTTTATAAGATGATTAGTTTTTTTAAATAAAATTAAAAAAAAGACCAGAATGTTTTAAAAAGCAATTAAAAAACACAATCTTATAAATGATATTTTAAAATGATATTATTGTTGTTTTTTACTTAAAATACTTATATATACATAACTCAATCATATCTTATTTACAAATATTATTTATAATTTTTAAATTTTATTACAAATTATTTAATATTTTATTTATTCAACACGTGTATTACACGGGATATTATACTAGTGTGTACATATAGAAACACCCTTTGAATAAGATCAGATGAAAAATTGGTGAACTATTCTACATTATTTAGTGTTTACTATTTTATTTTCTTGGATAACATGCATAATAATAAGTTTTGAATGCAGCAGCTGGTACAGAGCTTGGGAGAAATTCATATTAATATGGGCAGTGTATTCTTCTTTCTTCACACCAATGGAATTCGGTTTCTTCAGAGGACTACCCAAAAACCTCTATTTCTTAGACATTGCTGGTCAATTAGCTTTCCTTATTGACGTCATCCTACAATTCTTTATAGCATACAGAGACACTCAGACCTACAAAATGGTTTCTAATCGCAATCTCATTGCTGTTAGGTAAGTTTTTCTTTATTAAATAATAATATTCTTGAAAGAATGTAACTGTCTTTTACCAAGGTCATTGTCTCATTGACCTTCCTGCCACCAAATTTAGGTACCCAGCTTCGTCATTTTCTTATAGTTTGACCTTCAAATCGTTGGAAGTAGAGTAGTTAACAAACAAAAAACGTATCCTCTTTGTGTTATTAGTAGGTCACAGTTATTTTTGCTAGTACTTTTTGTCCCGCTGTTGTTTTAATTTCCAGTGTCACACTGTGTTATGTCTTATGTGTTATATGTTGTATGTCATATGTTATCATAGTATTTGAATAATAAACTTCACATGTCAAGAGATGGTTTTTGGAGCATGAGGGTCTCAAAGAGAGGACTAGAGGAGCCTCTTTATCCTCCAGGATATAGGAAATGTTTGACTCCATCCTACCCACTTCAGACCCTAATATAGCTTTACTATGAGTAGGATTTTAGGAAATGAACAAAAAAGTTCATATTATTTGTGACCGCTCAGTTAGAAAGTTTCTAGTTCTGGTCATGCGCTGACTTTACATTTGAATTTCATGTCATTGCAGGTACCTCAAATCTCATTTTTTGTTTGATATACTTGCTTGTATGCCTTGGGATAACATCTACAGGGTATGCTACTCTATTCATATAGCTTTCTTATTTAATTCATTCATAATTTAGCAACAGCTGATTTTGTTTCTTTTGCTATATGTAACATGAGAGGGGATATTTCTTCTAGTAAATAATAAAATCAAAAGATGCAATAGATAGAATATTGGTATAAAGTACTTTATTAGGCATACAAAAAACTCTACCTAAGATAGAGTGTGATCCTCAGTCTCACATGGTTTTGGTTAAAAACTAAATAAATGAATTTATTGTATCCTTAAATCCTCTGTAATGCTCATAGGATCTTATGAATACTAGTTGTGGACTCTTCAGTGGAGCAATAACATTACATTTTGAAACAAGATGTTCATAGGTATAACATGGCATGATATGATTATTTATATGATCACTGAACTGTTTGAATGTATCAGGCTTCTGGAAGAAAAGAAGAAGTGAGGTACCTTTTGCTAATTAGATTGGTCCGAGTCCGCAAAGTTCTAGAATTTTTCTCGAGGCTAGAGAAAGACATACGTGTGAACTATTTGTTCTCAAGGATTATAAAACTTATAGCTGTTGAACTTTATTGCACGCATACTGCTGCATGCATCTTTTACTATTTGGCTACAACATTGCCACCTGTAGAAGAGGGATACACCTGGATTGGAAGTTTAAAACTTGGTGATTATAGCTACGCAAATTTTAGAGAGATTGATATTTGGAAGCGCTATACAACATCATTGTATTTTGCAATTGTTACTATGGCAACAGTTGGTAAGTTCATTGACAACATTTCTGCTATCAATGGAAGATATTTAAGGTTTTCTGACTGTCTGTTGACTTGTTCCTACAGGATATGGTGAAATCCATGCTGTCAATATGAGAGAAATGATATTTGTAATGATTTATGTTTCATTTGACATGGTTTTGGGTGCTTATTTGATCGGTAATATGACAGCCTTGATCGTAAAGGGATCAAAAACAGAAAGATATAGGGATAGAATGACAGATCTTCTTAAATATATGAACAGAAATAGACTTGGGAGAGACATACGTAATCAGATCAAAGGTCACCTAAGATTGCAATATGAGAGTAACTACACTGATTCTGCTATTCTTCGTGACCTTCCAATTTCTATTCGTGCCAAGGTATAAATAACTACAAAAATTATATATAATTGATGAACTCCACCTTGTAATACTGTTATGTTAAATAATGTTTTCATTATTTGCAGATATCACAAACTTTGTATAAGTCGTACATTGAAAGTGTTTCTCTTTTCAAGGGATGCTCATTGGAATTCATTAATCAGATTGTAAGTAACTTTTGAAACTAGAAATTGTAACTTGGATATCCATAGATCTTGCATTCATTGTTCTCTTGCTGATCAAGAAATAATTGTTAATATATAATCTGTCATTACTGATGGAATGATCAAAATTAGTTATATATGAGTTTAATTGTTTGTTTCCTGGTAACGATCATTTTTCCCGCATCTGGTAATTATGGTAATAAGCATTATTCTTTTGTTATATGAATGGTTATATCTTTTTTAATAGGACTGCAATTCAACTTTTCATTAGAACTTAACTAAGAATATATGCGTTATATATAGAGGATCATTAAATACTAAACCAAGTTCATGTAGAGAACTACGAGAAATGTAAACACGTGTACATATTATACTTGTGATACATAAGGCAGTTACGTACCACACACTCTCTCCCCTATATTTGATCGAGACAATGTACAAGTGTTTATGCCCTTCTGGTGGTTCTCTGCCTAAAATTGGTTCTATTTCGAACGAGCCCCCTTATATATTGGTATTTACATGTTTGAATCCTATGATTTGTTATCTACATTTCACCTTTTTCCTAAAAATGTTCATCGATATTAAGCTTTAAATTCTCTTTGTTTTGATGAAGATAAGTTTATCACAACAAACTAATCTTGTCCAGGTAACTAAAGTGCACGAGGAATTTTTTCTCCCAGGGGAAGTAATTATGGAACAAGGCAATGCAGTTGAACAAATTTATTTCATCTGTCATGGTGAGCTGGTATAACTTCCTTTCCTTCAATAATTATTTTTTTTAATTATTTTGAATTCAATTCTTTCTCTAGATCATTTATTTCATTGGCTATTTCCATCATCATAGATTTTATATTGTGCTATGATATCATTTGGACGTTAGTTTTACCTGATACATTAATGAAATTAAATCTCATACAGGAGGAAATTGGTATCTGTGAAGATGGAACCGAAGAGACCGTATCGATTTTAAAACCTCACAGTTCATTTGGAGAAGTTTCTATTTTATGTAACGTTCCTCAGCCTTATACGGTTCGAGTTTGTGAACTTTGTAGACTTCTTCGAATTGACAAACAATCTTTCTCTAATATCCTTGAGATATATTTTCATGATGGCCGAAAAATTCTAAACAATCTAGTAGAGGTACTAAATTCCATAATTAGTTTATATGATTCACTTATAATTCAAGTTCTAATAAAATATATGGTGGCAGTCTAAAGCAACCGATGTTCGTTTGAAGCAATTAGAGACAGATATCACATTGCATATTGGAAAACATGAAGCTGAGTTGGCACTGAGGGTCAACAGTGCAGCTTATTATGGTGATTTGTATCAGCTGAAAAGCTTGATTCGAGCTGGAGCTGACCCAAACAAGAAAGATTATGATGGAAGGACACCATTGGTATGTACTTTATATGATTATGTCAGTTTAAGTTTCTGTTTTCTTTCTAATGGGTCAAATTGGATAAAAGTCAAACATGTTGAAAGTTGCCAAAATTGTATTTTTTTCATGCAAAAACCTCATAAATTGTTTATTATATTTTTATTGTAACCATATAGTTTTGTAGCACGTTATTTTTTATATTAGTATTAAAAATGGATAAAAAGTGTTTGCGGAAAACGCAACCTGACCAACCTGTTTTATCACCTCTACCGCTGAGTGGTAGCTAACAAGTTGTTGACATGAATAGCATCTTGCTGCATCAAAAGGATATGAAGACATCACTCTTTTCCTTATTCAAGAAGGAGTTGAACTTGATGTTTTAGGTAAAATTCCTTCCTTTGGTTCCCAAATTTATTTTCTCTGAGTTTAAGATTCAACCAACTAATTTGTTATTTTTCATAGATAATTTTGCAAACACCCCTTTATTAGAAGCCATTAGAAATGGTCATGATAAAGTGGCGTCATTACTAGCAAACCAAGGTGCAACATTAAAGATAGATGATGCGGGTTGTTTCTTATGCTCAACCGTTGCGAGAGGAGATATTGATTACTTAAAACGGATGTTATCTAACGGCATTGACCCGAATTCGAAAGATTTTGACTTTAGAACCCCACTTCATGTAGCTGCCTCTCAAGGTTCTTATATAATCGCCAAGTTGCTAGTTGAAGCTGGAGCTAGTGTTCTATCAAAGGATAGGTATGGAGCTTATATACCTTATTGAGTTCTTTTGCTTACAATTGGTTGTTTAGATGTGCATTTTCAATGTAATGACAAACTGAAGAATTAAAACCAGAATCAGGATAACGTTTTTTTCCTTGAAGCTAAAATATCTATATGGTTCGAATATACAGATGGGGTAACACTCCCCTTGATGAAGGGAGAATGTCTGGAAACAAAATGTTGATCAAATTACTAGAAGAAGCAAAATCTGCTCAGTTGTCAGAACTTCCAGAAGGTTCTCAAGAAATAACAGGTTTTTTTCCCAACTTTTTGGCCTGTCATTTTTAAATATGTTCACTAGATGGTTAATTTAAATTTTAAATGAAATAGATTTTTCCATTAGTGGATCACATACTCCCAAGGGTGTTTGGATGTGTTTTTGGAAGTGATTATGTGAAAACAGATAAACAATCAGTTTTATTGTAGTTGATATGAAAGTAGTTATTTTAACCTGAATAATTTGTGGGAAGACATTAATCAAGATGAATCCTTAATCAAGTCAAAATAGAAAGTCAAAACACATAAAAGTCAAACCTTGTAATTAGCATGAACTTTAGGGTTAGTTATGTTAGTTTTGTTAGTTTGTAACCGTCATTGTATGGTTATAAATACCCAACAGATTGTCATTTGAATGTGTGGAAAAATCAGTGTTTATGTGTGAATTGTTTTGTGGTGTTTGACCCTGTGTTCCACCAAGTCCCTGCTCATTTTTGTGCATACTCACCGTGATTTGTTCATCCATGATTGATCCTCGATCGAGGGCAACATAATTATATAGCCCAAAGTGAAATAGATTTATCAGAACATTAAAAGTAATGACCAGATTATTATTTCCAAAACGCAAATCCAAACAACCCCTCAATGGAAATATATAACCAAAAAATGTGTACTTGTTGACAGATAAAATGCACCCAAGGAAATGTACAGTATACCCTTTCCACCCATGGGAACGAAAGGAAAACAGCAGGTTTGGAGTAGTCGTATGGATTCCTCGCACCATCGATGAGCTCATTAAAGTCTCAGCACAGCAGTTAAAGTTAGAAGTTCATCCCACTTGTTGTATAGTAACTGAAGATGCAGGTAAAATTCTTGATGTGGATATGATTATAGATGGCCAGAAGCTGTATTTGATAAATGAATAGCAAGTTTCGTTATATGTAATCATTTTTTGTATCATTGTTACAATGTAATACGTGCCCTTATCGCTGTTATATAAATAAATACAAAAAATACAATATGGTTGAAGTTCTTCTTAGCACAGAAATCCAACCGTCTGGGTTACATGTATCTAGTGTGACAATTTCAAATTGTTGGTAGAGTATTGCTTAAACAGATGTGTGAACATCAAAGATTCTATAATAAATGAATTACAAGACTTGATTATAACTTACTCATAAATTTATTAAAAGGTTTTATCTCTCATTTTCTCTTGTTTCATGAATCTCAAAAGCCATTAGACATGTTATGTGGAAAGAAAAGGTGAGTTCTGGGGTTCCTTTTACTTCATCAACATCTTGACACACATAACTTGTGAGGGATGTTTTCTTCCTTCATCAACTACGTCAAAGGGTTTAAGCTATTACTTCTCTTAAAGAGATTTTAGATCTAGACCCTCTATGGTTGATTTATGGTTTCCTATTATCATGTAAATGGATCTCTTGTAGGCGGTTTTTATAATGGTTTCGAAATTGTTGTATGTTAAAATGTCTTCCTTTGCTAAAAATTTTAAAAACCGACATACAAATCCTTTTAGGTGGAGGTTTTATAAGAGACAGATAGTGGATTTTAATATAACTACATTATATATCAGAGGAATCCAAGTTGATGGATAAAGTAGGGAGTAGCACCCATAACAGTAACATCTAAAATATCACCAAAAACGTCTAAAGACCGAAAGTAATTATTTTTCGTGTTGCATGTAATGGTGATGAGTTGGATATAAAGGTATGTTGAGAGCAAAAATTGTGATTAGATATACGGCAGCAAGATTGGTTTCATGGAGATATGCATTTGAAACTCACTTGTCGTCACTTATTAAACGAGATACAAGAGCACGATGGTTGTTTCGGATATTGTGTCGAACGTTCGACAATGAGTTGTCTTAAGTGGAAGGGTTGGCTTTTGTCTTCTTTAGTATGACGATTTTATATTATAAGAGAGGTATTTGTCTAATAACTCTATAATTTAGGGATGGTAATTGTGTCAGGTTGGTGAGTTGAATTGATGAATGCAAACAAAACCTTATATATTTATTCGTGTGAAATACATCAACTCTAGCACACACACAAGTCAACTGAACATGGCATGTTTATTAAATGAATAGGATATAAGAACTCAAACTTATTAATCTCATGTCAAATTCATGTTGTGTTTAAGAATAAATGGATAAGGAGCGCACCAAACAACAACAAAGTTAGGCTAGAATGTAAATAATCATGTCAAGGTTAAGTGTTGTCTAAGAAAGCATATCACAAGTATAGAAAGATCAAGTGATATGTATGTGGTGAACCTGTCGATTGTCTTTCGGTTTAGTGGTACATTGTTTCTGTGCCCATCAAATTGGTGTTGGTTTGATAGGCAATAAGTGGATTTCAAAGAGGAGATTTTAGGGAGTGTGCATTCGCCTTTAGAGATGGTAAAAATCCAAAGGGTAGAGAGGTCGACTCCTACATGCAAGAGAAAGGAGGGGCATTCATAAGCCTATTAGAGATGGCCAAATGCAATGTTTTCAAAGCCAAACCCGACAAGACCAAATCAGCCGGTCAAACTGATTGGACTGCAAATTTAAACATTTTTCATTTGTAGTGTTTGCAACAACCAATCGGACCAAGTGGTCAGACCAGATTTCAAACTTTTTTATTTATTTTTTTAATTTTTCCATTCAAAGTCATATTTTCTTATTGATTTAGCATCCAAGGATTCGTATTTAAGTTATTCAAGTCTCCACACATAGCTAAAATTTTAAATCCACAACATAGTATTTTTTTTCATAGTTTGCTTGAAATTAAATATTTACAAATAGTTTAATTTTTTATTATTTATAACATCACATGGTTCTTAAATCTAATTCGACCGATCCGATTGATCCGACCAATGAAACGGTTAATCGATGTTTGTCTGCTTTGTCATGAAGGCATTGGATCAATTAAAAATTACCTATCCTCGTGTGTCTTTACAAAATTCGAAATTGCTACGAACAAAATGACTACAATGATAAAATAAAAAATCAGGTCCTATAATTGGGGCGCACTTTCATTATAAATCAACACACCTAAAATTCTATACGGGTCGAATAACATTATACGTATTGTATAGGGACGTATAACCCTTTTGAAAGCCCACTGAATTTTTCCTCGTATTCGGTATCAAAATTCGTTATACGCGTCGCATAGGTCATGTCGATCATAAAGGGGTTCGTATAGGGCTATATGAGGCATATAGCCCTCTGACAGCCCCTGATTTTTCTCTTTTTCAGTGTCGTTGACCCTATACGTCACGTATAAAGCTATACGAGACGTATAAAATGGGGTCGATTTATAAAAGTGGTGTCTTAATATTAAAACTCTAAAAATTACCTTATTTTGAGTACTTAATTGCAACTTTTATTTTCCATATTGCTAGTCACTTCGAACGCACTAACTTATTTTGACTTTGCCCATTGGTTAGATTACGAATTAAAATAGACCATAAGAAGATGTGATGCGAGTGATAATTACATATGTTTATAATCTACTCTCAAATACATTAAATACGTAATCACATATTGAAAAAAATCAAAAGTTGTTTGTAGATATGAGTGGCATGATGTAATGATGACTTTAAAGAAGTTGACCGATGCAAAAGCATACCAATAAAAGAATCAATAATGTTGTTATGAATTGAAATCATTACAAAATATTAGAAGTATCGCATATAAATTGTATGAACAATAAATGTAAAGTTTATAGACCAAATAATCTATCTCACTTATCAAACTAGTCTTTTCATTTGAGTTCTCAAGTCTAGTCCTTAACAATGGTATTAGAGCAAAATTCAAAGCGATGGCCTAGAGGGGACCAGCCATGGCCAGCACGGCCGTGACCAACTATGACGTTGGCCCTTAAATAGAGTCGAATGTCATGGTATGGGCAATAAATGTGAAGTTAATAAACCAAATATATTTTCTCATTCATCAGACTAGTCTTTTAAGTTGATTTATCTATTTGGTCTGTAAAACAGATGACTGGTCCTTGTTTGGACAAAATATAATCAAATTAAAATCTCATTTTTTAAAAGTAACATCAAGCATCATGTGTCGAATCATATATTATATGTTAAATATCTTTGTGCTTTCAAATAAGACTCAACCTCTGGACTAGTTATCAAATCCTATATTTACACGTAATTCAAGCATTCAATGATGTAAAGTAGAACAATATCATGTATGGGGCAGTACCTTATAATAGACCTTACATTTAACAATTAAAGATTTTATAATACTAGAGAATAAAACGTAAATGCTTATATTCATGTATTAAGTCTAGAAACACAAAAACTAAAAGCTGATGAGATATACTAGCTTTAGGATTAGATCAGCTGCCCAAGTATTAATATAAACGTAAATGCTTATATTAATGTATCAAGGGACGTTATACATTGTTAACTTGTATATTTATTTACATATAAGTCAACAACTCTTATTTAAAGCATTTGCACATTCATCAAAGACCTAGTTGTAGTATCTTGCCTCTGATATGATTCTGGTGGTGTATTCAGAAACAAATCAACATTAAAATCTCTAGAAAATGGTTTTGGAAATGCTGAACAGATGCTCTTTAATAAGAGAAATCATCAAAGCTTTAGATGTTGAATTTACTCATACAATATGCAATCACGTGGAAAAGATATATCTAGCATAACAGTAGATACTTATTCTCAAGAGACAGATAAGTATGCTTGTATCATATTATGATCAAAAATTTTGTAATGATAGCATTATCAATTTTGATTGGCGTATCAGGAGCATCACCAAGCTGTAGGACTCGGTTTACTATCTTGGCAATGATTATAACATCTTTACATCTGACCACAATATGTATGCATAAAATCACAAATAACTCTGATCATCTCTTCCATCAGTAGTTATCTTCTAGAATTCTTTAATAAGTTCTTTATAAGGAATGTTGGTGGATATGGCATAGAAAATTCGTAAATTCTTCATACCTTTAACCATTTAACGAAATAAACGTCTCTTGTCTGATACACCTCCAAGATATGTCACACCATTATGTATCTATACATACTTTAACTTCCTAGCCATCTGCAAAAAATAATCATAATCAAAATAAGTATTGTACAAGTAATGTAAATTAAAAATATAAAAAATTTCTATGTTTTGAAACACTTGAAGTTTTCCAAACATCAAGTTTTTACACAAACTACATGTTCTCACAAACACCAAGGTTTTCACAAAAATTTTCGCAAGAGATGTGGGTTTCATGTATATTAACTTGACTCAACAAGTTTTCCTTAAGTTTTTAGTTTTTGCGTGTTTTAACTTGAATTAATAATTTTTCCATATGTTTCTAACACATATTCCATTTTTGTATTGTTAATTAACTCATCTGCATCACCGCCTACATCGAAGTTTCTCACCGATGACATTCCCTGTGAGGATGTGAACCTTTAAGAAAAAAACTATAAAGAACAAGAATGGATAACTGCAATGTTTCTTCTTTATTGATCAAAGATGCTAACATACAATATATATAAATTTACATCTCATCTCCTACTTGATAATGGAAATGTGGGTTAACACAAATGCGAGAGACCTTTAAAAGATGTGGGGATGGGTGCATCTCAAACAAATATATATATATATATATATATATATATATATATATATATATATGTATATATATATATATATATATAGGGTCCGGTTCATGCAGGACTTTCTTTTTAATGAGAACTACAAGAACTTTTTCTGGCCATTGATCATATAAATGTATGGTTGAGATTGAAGGGGCATTAATGTCATTTTTCAACCAAAATAAATATGTGAATTAATATGAGAAGTGTATTTATGTAAAATGACCTTTAAATCTCATATGGAAAGGCTTTCTATCAACCTCATTTAAGTGAAATCATCCCCAATTTAGGACCAGAATCAAGTACCGTCATTTCCCAACCTTCCTTCATTACAAAGATTGCAATTTCAAAAATTCTTTTAGGAAAAACAATCTGCGAAGAAGGGTGACGACATAGGTGTATTCAAGTAAGTTAATTTTTAATGATACTTGTCGTTATGTTTCAAAAAGATTTTGTATAAGCTTCAATTGTTGATTAAGCATACATTCATTACTGACTCTAGTGTGACATCGGTGCGAATTAGGGTTCAGTATTATGAGAAAAAGACACTGATAGTATTATCTGTAGAGTAATTTGTGGTTTTTATGAAGATACACAAACCAATTGGTATGTTATCTATTGAATTGGGTTTGATTGTGACACTTGCAGGCATTTAGGGTTTCTATAGTAAGTTATGTTTAAATTAGTTAAGGCCGAGTAGAATGGGGTGTTTTTTTAGTAGAAGTTTTATTTGTCAGAGTGGTTATTTTGCATAGTTAATATACGTATGGGTAAGTCTTGCTATAAGAGTAGGGTTTGGTATTAGATTATTCATGAAAACAGGCTTGAGTTAGTATACGTATATGTAAATAGGAAATTTTATGTTTAACTGTGAATGCAGACGGATGTGTACTCATGTGGTACATCATCATTCGAAATTGATATTACTAACAACTGTATGAAATTTTTAGGATATGAGATTTAGATGAGTAAGTAGTTGGTAATTATTGTGCTTCATAATCTATTTTGTTATAAGATAATAATTAAATTGTTGTAAGATTGTAGGAAATTGTATTCATGGTTAGTCTGAATTTGACTGTGTAATTGTATGTTTCAAACACTAAATAATAATATAGATTACACTGTTATATATAGATGTATTAGAATCCTCTTATCTGTAAGTACTAAAATAAGTTCTTGTTTGGCTGTGTTTACATACATGTAAGTGGGGGGTTAATGTTTTATATCTAATAATAGATGTTTTATATGCTATTAATGAACACTAGAAATACAATATATGTATTTCTATACAGGGTTATGCAGATAGTAAACATCAAATAAAGTGTTGATATGTAAACGACATTATTTTCTTTCGGGACATGTTGTGTAACAGTATGTCACGTGTAATTTATTTGTTTTGTTAATAGTTAAACTGTTTTACATGTGTGTAGAAAGAAGAAGTGAACGTATAGCACATAACACATCATTTAGTCAATTTACGAATGACGCAGCAAATCCAATTTCTCTTGATGATACAGAAGAGAGTGTACGAAAAGAAGCGCGTAAACTGCTTTTAATGTAGTAGTGTGGTTAAGAGTTAAATCTAATGAAATATATGTAGTATGAATTCTATATAATTTTATAATGTAATATAATATATCCTTTTGTTGTAGGCACTACAATTTCTATAAAATCAAATAAACCAACAAAAAACAACAGCATTAATGACTGGTGCTTCAAAGTTCAAACAGTATGAAGATTTCATAAGTAAGCCGCTAATTCGGGTTATATTATGCGTAACTATTTAGTATGACTCTGTAGATTTAGATTATTATTTTTTGGAAACCTTTTATACATGATTTACAAATATATATGTGTGTCATTTTATAGGAAAAGAATCTAAAAGAAATGTCTGACATATTAAACATGAAGTGGGCATTCATATATGTTTGAAAACATGTTGCTAGTGATATTTTTGTATGTTTTATCAATGATAGTATTCTGATGGTTAAATCTAAACTTGAATGAGATGATAAGAAAAATATGATGATGAGTTCTTAAATTTATTAATACTGTTATATTGTGTGAAATTACTAATACGATTCAAGATTCAATAGGCTGAGATGATGAGCGGGTATTACGCATGCATAAATGTTATTTATGGTTATATGTTGTCTTGAAGTATTTAATATAAAAACTACTATGATGCTAGATTAATATTTAAGCATGTTGTTTTGTTTTGTGAAATAACTAATATTGTATGTTTGACGTGAATTGTAAAAGCACATAGTTGTTGAGTATTTGCGTCGAGTACGGAATGGAAAGTACGCCCCCCTTTCAAGACACATCTCAATCAAGAAAAGCTTCCGTTGCTAGAACTAACAATCCAATTGATTGTGGAGTGTTTGTTATCCGGCACATGGAAACCTATATGGGCAGCAAGGTTAGGAAATGAACATGTGGTTTTGTGAAGGAAGGGCCAAGATAGGATGGTCAATTAAAGAAGCTGCGGGTGAACTATGCAAATCGTATCCTGCTATCAGAAGCTAACAAACAAACGAAAAGGATAGTTAAAGAGACAAGTTGTTACGTTAATCAAGGTTGATTCGATGATATGTCATAATGTTTTTAGTCGTTGAACAATGTGAATTCTGATAGATTCTTAACATTATGGGTCTTTTGTTTTTTTGAATTATAAACGTTTGGTATATTATCTATGGTGGAATGACTATTATGATGTTAGTAGGTGCGATAATATAACTTTGTAAATGGGATGTGTGTGTTTAAACATGCATTGGAAAAGTTTGTATATCATGGTTGTGGTTATAACAAGGAATCAAAATAAACAAATACTAAGGAGGGTTGATTTTATATTTATTTCTTTTACTACAATGAATGAAAATGGAATATTGTATCACAACTATTTAACATTTATTGGTTACGTCATTTTTACTTGTATGTATTTTTGAAACTTGTGAGTGATAATAAATAATTACATGTAATTTGTGTTTTTTAATGTAAAATTTTTTTTACCATTGTAAGATAATAATAGAAAAGTCTGAAGCAAAAACAGTAACTAATAAGTGGTTAACGGGCTGGTAATTTGTGTTAATGTTAAATTTAATCGTAAAGGTTGTTTGAATTGAGAATATATGATGATCGTACTTGATGTTATTAGTTTTAACCGTTAATCATTCTTGTGATTTACGTATATGTAAATGGTAAAGACACAATGCAAAAAATATGACATAATGTAAATGATCGTCTACCTTTTTTATCTTGTTTACGTGTATGTTAAAAAATTGTATGAACATATAACATCATAATTTAACAATTATGATTGAGATGGGTAATAATTTAATATTATGAGTAGATTAAAATTCTCATTGAAGATGTTTTGTTGATAAACAAAAAGACAGGTTTATGTAAAATAGTTACTTGCTTATGGTTATAAACAGTTTTTACTTGGTTATATAGAGGTGTTGTTGTTTTACATGTAGGTAAAAAGAATCATAAATATTAGAAAGTTTATGTTGTAGGTAATGGAAAGATTCTAAACTTCATTACTAATTTTAACTTACATATAGGTAAAAGTACATTATAAATGCTAATGTATCTGAACAAATACAACATGCCATGGCCATGTATTTATTAGCCAAAAATAACCAAATATATGGAATAGAAGAAGGGAAAATACCATAAAAAGGAAGAACAATAATTAAATGAATAAATATACAGTCTCGAGTTCAAAAATTATAATATAAAAAGACGGTGATGGCTCTTGAAATTCTTGGTGTGCTTCCTCCTCTTTTTGTCGATCATCACTCTTTTTTTTTTCAGGACAATTATGAGCGTCATGCGTGTTGGTGTATTATGACATGTCATACATAATATCTTTACTTTTTGACTCTTAGATATAGATTTTCACCAAAACCAATAGTAGAAAGATATTAAATGTATATCTTATCAAGCTATGTAAAAAAAACATGTGTACTAGGTTACACATGTTACTAACATATTGTATTTAACAAGATTCATTTACATATGTGATAACAAAGTACATCATCAACCCATAGTGCCGATGACAAACCTAGGGAAAACTGAGCTGGTTAATAATTAAGCATATATACATATACGTAAAACAGTCAAACATTGAAGCCATCGAAATATTCAATAATCTAACAATGATTAGCTGAACAACACCAAAACTAAAACAAATCATAAAATTAAATCTATTAGCACCACAACACCAGTAATTGAAATATATATTATCCATTTTTGTTGACAAAATGCTCCATCAAAACACAACCCAATTCCGACTAGACAATCTATAAACTACAAAAATTTAACTACTAAACTCAATTAAACCCCTGTTGATCCAGACCCGCCAGCACCTCTAATAGTCGAATCAAGATCATTAACCTCAACAACATCAGGGGTAATAATCCTCTCAACAATCAACTGTGCAATTCGATCACCAACCTTCACTTCAAAATCAGCATCAGAATGGTTAAATAGTATCACCCCAACTGGATCCTTGTAATCAGCATTAACAACACCAGCCTCAACATCAATCGAATGCTTCCATGCCAGCCCAGATCTCGAAGCTACAAATCAAAACCCTAAATATTATTCTCGAAACCAAAAAACAGTCGATTAAAAGCGTTATTGAGTGTACCAATTTGAGCATATTTTCCTTATGTTACAGCTATGCTTAAATCTATAGCCACTGTTGCTTTTCATTGCTGATTGAACATGATTTAATCAGAATTTTGAAGTTGAATATGAGGACCAAAGGATGAAAAATAGATGAAAATGATGATAGGATGAAGATGATTACCTTTACTATGATGATCCCGATCTGATAAAACAAGAATTTGATTTTCGAAGTATGGATCGATGGTGTGTAAATCATTGAAGATGATTAATTAATGAAAAGATATCTTCTACAAATTGTTCGTGTAAATGAAGGGAGTAAATCTGTAACCTCCCTAATAAAAGGGAATGAAAAAAGGAAACAATTAATATCAAACTGTACAATTACACTATTACCCTTATGGATAAATAATATTAAAAATAAAAACTAAAATAAGCAATGGGTATGATGAGTTCTCGTGATCTTTAGAAGTTCAGAAAAAATCCTGACCCTATATATATATATATATATATATATATATATATATATATATATATATATAAGTAAGCATGGTGTAGACAAAAAGTAAACGTAATGTAGGCATGGTTGCAAAATTCGTTAGGCGCTCCCTAGTCGGTCAAACGGGGAGTCGAGAGTACTCGGGCTAGGCGGAGAGTACTCGGGAAGTACTCGGACATGTTAAATTATAAATAAATTAGTTTTGGGAAATTATATGTCAAATAACGCAAATTTACTAATATTTATAACAAAATACGTGAAAATGATATTTATTCTTTGATATAATAGGCATAAAAACTATGTTTTACTTTTGTTAAAGTCAAACTCGGCCCGTGTTGACCTACTATATCTGATCGTGGCCAAGGTTGACCGCGGTTGACTGATTCCGAGTAATTAGGTGGAGTTAAAGAAAGTCTCCTACGTAACTTACCTTGGAGCGATACTCGGAGAGTACTCGGCCTTGTAGACCTTGTTTTACAACCATGAATGTAGGAAGTAAACATGGTTGATACGACTCCATATCCATTGATTTAAGGTTATTGGCCCATATCGGAAGGATGAATTTGCTTCTTTGGGATCCGAAGCCAAAATTATTGAGTTCGTATTCCAATATTGAAGAAATATAAAAACGAAAGAAATCAAAAAGCTCCATTTCATATTTGAATCAATGCCGATGTACCCTTGCTAGAAGTAGGTCTTACATGTGGTTGTCATTAGGGGTGTTCAAAAAATCCGATATCCGAAAATATCCGAAATCCGATCCGTATCCAAATCCGAATAAACCGATCCGAATTCTTATTCGGATATTCGGATCGGATCTCATCCGAATCCAAATTCCTTATTCGGATTTCAGATCGGATTTCGGATTTCATAATTTTTTTTCGGATTGTTCCGATTATTCGGATATCCGATTAATCCGAATAAGAATTCAACTATGTTTTTAGCCTAATACTCATTAGCCAACTACCTATTATATTTTCAACTCAATATTAAAGAATATTAACACATTTTAGTCATCTAATTCTAAATAATTATACAATAATCGATTGTTGTTCTAAACTAGAAATTATAATCTTCGGTTTTATATAATTAGCTATTATGTTTCAATTTGGGTTCACGTCAAATTTGTATTTTCAGATTTTATATATTTTGTTATGATTTTAAACTTATAAAATGTTAAGAATAAAAAATTAGCAAAAAAAAAAAATTAAGAACAAAAAAATAAAAAATTTTGTTACTTAGTTTATTCGGATAAATTCGGATTATTCGGATATATATCCGAATCAGATCCGAATTGAATTCGGATAGATTCGCGGATAGAGATATCCTTATTCGGATCGGATCGGATTTCGGATAGTGTCCTGAAATTTTTATATCCGAATAATCCGATTCGAATAATCCGTTATCCGATCCGATGAACACCCCTAGTTGTCATTGAACCATACAATAGGAGGATAAGGAAGATTATGGTCCTTACGATGGTTGTCATCAGATAATGCAATAGCACTGTTAGATTGATTGCATCTTCGATTGTGGATGTATGGACTAACAGAAAGAGAAAACACTGAATTCTTCTCAAATTATGGTGTTTTTAGTTTAGGTTTTGAACATGTTGCAACGAAGAAGAAGAAAGAAGAGCAATAACGTACTGCAATTCCAGTACATGATTTAGTAAAATGTTGGGTTTTAAAATATTGGAAAATGTGAAAATGAAAAAAAAAGAAGATTTTACACTCACTAAATGTTAAAAATCCGATATTAGTTAGTTGTAGGGACCAAATTTGTAACCTTAACCCAAAAGTTTGGACTAACTTTGTAATATTAAAACTAAACATGCTACTTGATCAAATCAAAGGGATTATTATGCAATTTTCTCAATAAGTTATTATTATCATTAGGGCTGTAAACGAGCTGGGCCTAACCATGGTGGAATCGGGCTCGGCTCGTTTAAAAATCAAGCTGAGCCAACTCGACTTGATTATCTGAATGATCTCAAACTGTGGCTCAGCTCGTTTAGCTGAGCCGACTCGCAAGCCAATTTATTGTTCTTAAATAAACAATTTTATTATTTTTTATTTGTATATACGTAAATAAAAAGTAATATTTTTATATTTGTTTATCTTAACTTGTTGAAACAATTATATAAGATTGGTACTTTAAAGGACTGTAATCATCTTTTTATACTTAGTGTTTCTCATATCATATATCAAAGTATGCGTATGTTATATTTGAATAATATGTATCATAAGTTTAATTTATATATTATATAAATTATAATTTAGGTATTAATTTAAACAACTCAATGAACGACCTAACGAGCCAACTAATGAATGAGCCACGAGCCGAACCGTCCTTGGCTTGGGCTCAGCTCATTTACAAACCAAACCGAGCCGCTTGTCCCTTTTATCAGTGAACTGATTTCGAGCGAGCTTTGAATTGTTTTTTAACAGCCTCTAATCAGCATTAATATATATATTAATCGTTGTGGTCGGTTGCTACAATGTTGTTTTTTTTCATTTCAAACATTATGTTATATTATATTTTTATTCATATAACTTCACTTTGGTGATTTGGTTTGGTGGTTAAGTACATTGCCTTCATGGTTGAAGGTCTCATATTTCGACCCCTTGGCCGTCCAATTTTTCACATCTTTGTTTTTTAATGTGGGCTGGTTTGCTGAGCCTGGCCTACATGAACAAATCTAAACTACAATTACAGTGATGTTTTCTCATGGCTATAAGACGGTCATTGTTTTTGAATCGTCGGTTGAATGATGCTAGAGATTGGAAGAATGAAAAACGAATAAAAATGGCAAGTAGGTCGAATGGGGTTAGCCATCATTTATTACATTTGAATAGTTAGGTCGATTGGTGTTCACCAACTATCTTAGAGGAGGAGAAATATTAAAATTTTAAACGAGAAAGACAATCACGATGTTACAAAAGAGTTTCGTGACAACACGCAGGGTTTAAATTTTAGTTATAACTTAAAGCATGGATCAAGGAGCTTTGATAACATAAATTGAATTAATAACTTGATAGAACTCGGGTGCAATTTGTGCTCTCGATTATTTGACCCAAACCGGTGACCGACTCACACTTCCCCGGCATAATTCAAAGCTCTAGTGGTACCGACGACAACACAAAGCCGAGAGAATAGATGAAGGAGAAAGCCAAGTGTCTTGCTTTGATCGGAGCCGGTGCTCTTTTGGGCTCCGTTGGTGCCACCCTAGCTCTTCTCAAGCTTCTTACTCCTAGGTATTATTTTTATTAATTCACCACTTCAACTACTATATGTTCGATGCTCACTCATTTCCCTCACGATATCAGCAAAACTGTTCAACTTTTGTATCAAGTTTACAGCCGAGAAGCTTAGGTTTGATTAATCTTTTTTTTTTTTTTTTTTTTTTTTTTTTTTTTGTTTGCAGAGGAGCTACGTTACGCAGCGGTAGTGAGACCAAAGCTAATGGTGAGTTTCTAGATCCCCCTAATTTAGAACTTTTTTTTGAAGCTTATTACAAATTTGGATTTGAGTTGGTTGTTTATTAATTTCCATGAAAAATTGAGATTAGAGTTAATTAAGAAGGTCAGTAACTGTTAGTTTAGAGTATAATTCGTCATGTTGTATGAACCAATGTTTTTAGTATTTTAGCTTGTTTAAAGCAATAGCAAAGTTACTGTCAGAAAAAATTAGTGAATGTAGGTCATTATGGAGTCATTCAGGCATGATGTTTCTGCTTAGATCAGTTGAGGGTTTTTTTTTTTATTTTTATTTTTTTTTAATTTTATTTAAACGATTGATCCTATATTTGTCTACATTGCCATTGTATAGCTGTAATTATAAACAAGCAACAAGACACAAACTGTAATTGTCCCTAGTGATACTACATTAAGACCTTCGGTCCTTCCCTTTTTTGTATTTGGACATATGTTGTTTTCAAGTGAGATTGATGTCTGTTGTAGGATGAAAAAACTTGATGTGTCAATCTGTTTGTTTTCTTACATATTGAATTGATATCTCAAACTTCTGAAGTTTCTATAACTATATGACTCCATCAGTAGTATTTGGTGTTGCTGTGCTTTGAGAGTCATGTAATTATTTTACAGGTAAAGCAGTCCTACATGCTCCAGCTGGAGAAGACAGTAGTTCTCTAATGGAAAAAATGTATAAGATGGACCCTGCAGACCTTTTAAATGACGATATAGTCTCTGAACAACTTACCAGGTACTTTTGTCTTTCCAATTGATCATCCATGTTTAACTAAGAACTTTGAGAGGATACAAGGAGTGGTAAATTGGAATTTTAAATCTTTGTATTCTTGGTTCGCTTTAATAGTTTCCTACCATGGTAATTTTCTATTGTTGATATTCTTTCTGACGTCAGGAACATTCAGTTCTTTGGTTTTGATGCTCAACAAAAAGTGACAACATCTTATGTTGTAGTCATTGGCCTGGGAGGGGTTGGGAGTCATGCTGCGTCAATGCTTTTGAGATCAGGAGTTGGCAGGCTCCTCCTTGTTGACTTTGACCAGGTATCTTATCTTTCAAAAACTTAGGGTAATGGTCTCTCAGGCCCAAAATTAGATGCTATATTGAGACCAACCAATAATTGTTACATGTAAATGGACTAATTTGACCTCTAATTGTTTAAACTGTGGATCTTCCGTGGGTGCAACCATGATGCATCAAGTACAATGTACTAGCATATTTCTTTCTTTCAATTACTTAAAGTAAATGGTTAGCCTAACACGAATTTGGAAGAGAAACCGAGACTATTAATTTTACCAGAAAACTTATTGTTCTTCTTCTCTATATTTTTGAGGAGAGACAGAGAGTATGGATAACATGCTTTTTCTACTTACAGGAACAGTGGCGAGCCTGGTGGTGTCATTGCTGTAGATTTTCCAACATTTAGAATCTGGATCTTTTTCAAAGCTTAAACACATCATTGTTGTATGTTCTTATGTTTATTCACCAATAATCACTAAAGTTATCTTTTTACATGGTCAGGTTTCACTATCATCTTTAAATCGACACGCGGTTGCAACAAGGGCAGATGTTGGCACCCCAAAAGCATTATGCCTTAAGAAGCACTTCTCATTAATTTATCCAGAGTGCCACATAGATGCAAAGGTTCTGTTATATGATGATTCATCAGAAGAAGAAATTCTATCGGGTGACCCTGATTTTGTTTTGGATTGTATTGATAACATTGATACAAAGGTATCTTTCCTCAATAGTTTGCTTCCAACTTACAGATTTAGCTCGAGCATGCATTATTTTGTTAAATCAATGATTTTGCTAATAATCATGTTCATATTTAATCTGTATGAAAGGTGGCTCTTCTTGCTGCATGTGTACGTAGGGGTTTAAAAGTTTTATCTGCTACGGGAGCTGGTGCAAGAGCTGATCCCACAAGAATTCGTGTAGCGGATTTGAAAAAATCTACTAATGATCCATTATCTAGATCAGTAATGCTTCTGTCTTCTTTATTCCACGTTTCATTGCTTCTTGAGTAAAAGGTTGATTTTGGTTATACTTTTTCTTTAATGGGATTATGGGTCAAAGGGGTAAATTTGAAAAGACTGGTTAGAGTAGAAACATGATGAATGTGTCTTACAGATCAAAATTCACCCAAAAATGAATTAAAAATGCATAAAACCTCCAAAGTCTTTGTATATTTAATAGTAGATTATCATTGTAATTGAGTTTTATCATCATAATTTAAACTCATTACATTTGTAAATTCAAGAAAGTAAGAAACAAAAAATGTTTGCGGGCAGCCCACCATTTTGACCCATTCCAAATACATGTTTCCAATCCTGCCTGTTTGCCATCTCTACACCTGGCATTTGAGTATGACATGTCAAATTGGCAAACATTGATAAATACTTAGTTTGCAGGTTAGACAACGTTTAAGGAGAGATCATGGAATTGAAGGTGGCATTCCTGTAGTTTTCTCTTTGGAAAAACCAAAGGCAAAACTGCTACCCTTTAAGGGACCTAATGGAGATGAAGAGAATCCTTCAGATTATCAAGTGAGGATGTTTACCTTCTGCTTCTTGTATTTAGAGGTGGCAATTTGACCCATGTTGAATTGTTGGGCCGATTAGGAGTATGTTTAATCTCTAATGGGCCAAACATATAAATAAAAATTAGCTTAAAAAGATATGTGCTGAGCACGTCATAAGCTTCCTAAAATGTATTTATAATATGTGGGACGTCCTAAACCGCATGCTTTAAAAAATAGATTATTATTTAACTTTTGTAATCATATTTGACACTAGTTATTTATTGAAAAAATAAAAAAAGAGAAGTGTTTTGGGTCAACTCATCCTGCCTGCGTAAGCCTTGAGAAAATGTTGCCTGTTTTGACCCATTCACAACTTAGCTGCAATTTTCCACTTCTAACTGTGTTTAATACTTAATAAAGTTTATTAGGTTTTCATGTGGATGGGGTTTTATCCCGTGTAGTTCTTGAAAATGTTGAAATATATTTGGTTTTCCATTTGGTATATCTCACTTGTATTGCTTGCTTGTTGCTATGGGAATTTGACTTTTGACATTAAAATTCTAAACATGTCAGGTAGTGCCTGGATTTAGGGTTCGCATAATTCCTGTTCTGGGAACCATACCTGCCATTTTGGACAAATCATGGCATCATATGTTGTGACACAGCTGGCAGAATTTCAAGTCCACTTGGAGCCCATTGTGAACTTTGATACGGATCATTACCATGTCCTGCATCAGCGCCTTATTGAGCATGAGGAGTTGATTTATGGCACATCCATCGATGTCCAGGTACTAGGCATTAACCTTTATTTTTAACACTATCTCCTATTCAATCATCTTTTTCTTGATCTTACTTGAAAATCAATTTTTGAAATATTATGATTAGTAGCCTTAACTTCCAAATGTCATTTCAGAATTTGTGTTTATGTTTATTTTCCTTTTTATGGCTCGATATCCGAACCTTTTTTGACGGGTGAAATGATTTGACCATAATAAATGCAACATATAATATTTATATTTCCTTATCACTAGGTAAGCATTAGTTTTATTATTGTTAGATAAGTCTTATTGTTATCTTATTTAGTAGATAGGTTTTAATATAGATATAAATTAGGAAATCCTTAGTATTAGTTAGTTTCCTTTTTTTAATTTAGCTTGTTACCCTAGCTTTAGTGTCTTGGCAAGTCTAGATATCTTTAGTATTTAAAAGAATTAGGTTTGTAACTTTATTATGCATAATTTTGATAAAGATATTTTGCTTATCGAGAGAGCAACTTACCTTTTAAAAGCCGATCAACATTTTATTGTATGTCATTTACTATTCCAGTTTTTATCTCACAACGGAGCTGGGTCTTTTCACAAATTTATTATAACCCTTTTTCTCCATTAGGTGTTATAGGAAAAATGATTGTTTACTTTCCCTTGAACAAAATTTCTTATGCATCATCTTAACCATCATTCACAAATTATTTTTATAGTTAGAAGAGCATATTTATCATCCAAAGTAGTTCAATAGGGTAATTGTCACTTATTTTTTGAACAGGCTCTTATTTACCGCTAGACAAAATAATGTTTATGTATTTGTTATTGAGCATTGGTATGAGTGTTTTTTGGTATGCTTTGGCTTGAAATTTTTTTTGACTTCTCAAATTATGCATTAGATTAATTAAAATGAACGTGAGATGTTGGGTAGATTAGTCCGATGTTGTAAAAACCTGCTTAGTCAGCCGATTAATCGTGGATTAATTGCTAGGCAGCCGTCTATCTTGTCAGTTTCATGTAATTGATACCCAAATCGGTAGTTAGTCCTATCCGGTCAAAGTCGGTCCTAGTCGGATTTAATCGGAGCTGGTCGGTTGAGTCAAAGTCGGTCAACTGTGTTTTCTTTGGGGGTTTTAATTTATAAAACCGACCCGGTCCAGATCCACGGATGTATGGGTATTTTATTAGAATTTGTGCTTGCGAGGGGTAGGGAGTCATGCTGCTTCAATGCTGAAATCAGGATGAAATTAAGGGTAACTGGTGGAACCCTACGTTTTTTGTTGATGGATTATTGGATTTCCTTAGAAGTTATGTGTTATAAGGAGATTTCTTGTACTTTAAAGTAAACAAACAACTCAATGTATGATCTTTCTCCATGAACACATGGTTTTAGTGAAATTGGAAGGCTAAAAACCTAAGATTTTCTTAAAATTCCCCTCTCTAAAAAATATAAAACGTCTTATGTAATATTTTTCACATCATTTGAAGTTTTAAAAACGAGGAAACATTTGATTTCGGTATGAGTAGAAGTGACAATACCATGTACTGAAAATGCATTGTCGCCAATGTTTAATGTTTAAAAATGAGGAAACGTTATGAAGTTATCTCATGATCTTTAACACTAATCCTAATAGAACAAAGTTGAAAGATTAACAAAGAGGAATTGGTATGTGTTTTCATTGCAATATCTCATCCAACACGTATAAGTAGTGTGTGGTAATCCCTATCAATGATTATTGAGAATTTGTATCGGTGATCTCTTACATTCTAAAAGAGAAGTTATAAAAGTGATCATTACTTAGATTAGTGTGAAGTATTTGGTAATCCTACTAAAGAGCAACTAGGAGAAGATCGGTGATCTATACCACATTACAAAGAAGACTTGTAACTAATGATCTCTACGTATGTAGAGAGAAGATAGTGAAGAAAATCTTGATTGAATAATTGGGAATTGGACATAAAGTGGACACTTATCATCCCACTGGCCACTATAAACAGTTTAACCCTAACTCTTTACTAAACATCCATCATCCTACAACTTCCTTAAAACTAATAGCTTGTTGACAAACAGTGATTTTATAATAAGTGGTAAAGAAAATATAAATAATATATTCACCCTCTCTGGGTTCTTATATTCACCCGAAACTACTTTTGCCATGTTTAAATTGCTTGTTTGGGCAGGACGTTGTTCTTTTACCTCTTACTCAAAACCACACTTAAATTACTGAATCATTACTCATCAATTTTTGTCATTGGACTTTTCTTTTTTCAATTTTTAAGGTAGATGTTGAGGAAGTGATGTATGTTGCTAAAGAATTGTGGCATTGTCGAAGCGCAAGAGACCAAACTACAAAAGAAGTTGGGCGTGGAATGTGGCGTTCTGTTAATGAGTTGATGCTCGTGAGGTATAGAAATCATTTTTTTTCTAAAATGAAGCCTAAAAATCTCAGTTTGACAACATGGGAAACAATAAACGGATTATGGTGTTTGTATCTGGACTTATGGAAGAGATATCTAAAATAAGCCAACTGACTTAATGTAAGGTCATCACTTATTTCCCAAGAGAAATAGTCAACTGCAATTATATTTAGGGGTGAAGAATAAAGGCTATAAATAGGTACTCCCTCTTGTCTCATTAATTATATAATTTTCTGTTTTGAAAGCCCCATCAACTTTCAACCATTTCGTTTTTTTATGTTCCAAATTACAATGACCTATCTGCCCAATCTTGCCATTCCAAAAAATTGGTGATATTAATTCGAGGTTCATAAGATTTATGGATCATCTCATTATTAGGGAGTATGTTGGACATTTGGCAAATAGTGAAACTTTTTCATGAAATTAGACACTCCTTGCTGCTCTATATCCATTAATCCTTGGAAAATGTCTACTATACAAAATCATATAGAATCTAAAGCACACATAGGCGCCAAGACAAGTGTCCACTTGGAACATGTGTGCCGATTTGGCCATTTTGATTCATACACAATTTTGCTTAGTGAAAAGGCAAGCATTGAAGATTCTCTCATTGTTAAACTTTTTTTGCTGGTAATGTGGTACTTCTTCTCCTGCCAGATGGGACAGATCAAAGCCAGCATCTGCATGGAATCTAATTCTTCTAAATTCACTGAGGTATTTACGACTGTTCACTATATTACAGGTAAATGTATGCTTTAGAGGTGATGATTTCAACCCATTTATTTATTATCGGGATAAGTTCTATCACAAACAGGTCAAATTAAAGAATTAGCTAAAAATGAAACGGTCAAATGGGTTTGACAGGTTAAACAGTTTAAAAGTCAGTAAGTCACTCGTGTGATTTTAATGCATACAAACTGGTAAATGACCTTATTCAAATATTTAGATTATTATTATAATCATTTACGTTTATGATCGTCTCTAATGCATTAATTGTTTATAAAAAGGTAAGATTTGGACAAAAAATGTTATTGTGGTTACAATATTTCTAGCATAAAAACATATTTGGTTGGGCTATGATTACATTGAACCTGCATGAAAATTCGATTTCATGACCTGCATGATGAGATAATCTTTTCACCTGTGACTTTTACTTATTTTTTCATTCTCTTCTCACTGAACCCAAAATAGGCTGATGAACACGAGTCTAAAACGCTTGAAGATATAAAGGAAAATGAACCCGAGTTTTTCAGAAGGGTGACGTCCACACTGAAGCGAGCAGAGTTAGACTTCAGTCTGTAGAGTCACTGCATTAACCAAGGTACTTCCGCGTGCGATCATCAGGTGGTTGATTTTGGAAAGTGTGATCAGTATGATCATCTACATAGACTTCCCAGTTAGCAAAAACAACATTTCATTTTTGATCCTTCCTTTTTGTAGCTTTGAAATGCCAGTGTTGTATGGCTTAGAGAGAATGCAAGTGGAAGTGATTTTGGTTTGTGTTTTGTAGTTTGTATACTGACACCACCACTAGAAACGTGCTGACCCAAACTTGATGGCGTTATGTCAAACTCAAACTTGATTTTAACAACTGAACAAATCCTTCTGATATTCGGTCTTTTAAGAGCCTCTCATGTAAGGTCGAGGTAAAAGTGTTAAAGTGGTTCGTTTCTATCAACTATAGCAGGCTTGTATTATTCGAATGTGATATGAAGTGATTAAAGAAAGCATTCCTTCTTTTTTTTTTTCTTGTTTCTTTCAACCTAAAAAGTTAAAATGATTTTTGGCCTTCGATTTATTAGCCTATAAGAGGTTTAGGTATAGTGAAAATAAGTTTGTAAAAACAAAACAGCTATAGATTATGACCATATTTATGAACCTATAATTGTATGACAAGAAAAGGCAACATGGAACATGTTAAATGATCCTAACATAAAGAGTCATATATTATATTGGTTTTCAAATGTTGTCTTGTTGGAATGAATAATATTGAGATAGTTGCAAGTTAGTTATGCTTGTTAGATTGGGGTCATCCAGTTCAGTTTTTGTAACGCATATATATATATATAGGAGGGATCCTAAGAAAACCACAATGTTATGAGAAAACTAGAGAAAACCAATGAAAACGATCAAATAATGTATAAATATTTTTATTACTAACCTTTATATACGTGTGTGAATATATGTAAACAAAGTTATGAATCAAATGAAAATCGTAGCATGGTTTTTCATAGACGTCACACATAGGTTACGTATACGTAACCATTTTTCATTCGACATAGTGTTACATATACGTAAGACTCTTCATTCTTGTATGTATGCTCAACATATATGTATCACATACTTAAATAACATTTTAACAATTAAAATAACAAAAAAGTTATGAATAATGTTATTGGTTTCCGTGGTTTATATATATATATATATATATAATATATATATATATATATATATATATATATATATATATATATATATATATATATATATATATATATATATATATATAGGGGAGGGTTCCTGAGAAAACCAATAGTTATGTGAAAACCAAAGAAAACCACGAAAACCAATAACATAATTTATAATTTTTTTGTTATTTTAATTGTTAAGATGTTATTTAAGTATTTAGTACAAATATTTTGAGCATACATACGAGAATGAAGAGTCTTACGTATACGTAACACTATATCGAATGAAAAATGATTACGTATACGTAACCTATGTGTGACGTATATGGAAAACCAAGCTACGGTTTTCATTTGATCGATATTTTTATTTATATATACTCACACATATATATAGAGGGTGGTGATAAAAAATTTATATATTATGTGACCGTTTTTATTGGTTTTCTCTAGTTTTCTCATAACTTTGTGGTTTTTTTAGAATCCTCCTCATATATATATATATATATATATATATATATATATATAGGGGATGGTTCAAATAAAAATCATAATAAATTATGTAAACCAATAAACCAAATCTTCACCTTTGATGTATTAAGATCAATGGTTCAGATTTTTTTGAATAAAAAAAATCAAATGTATTTTGTGGGACCATGTGTTGAAAAAGTCAAACAAATCTGAACCACTTAAATATCAAATGTGGAGATTTTGTTTATTGGTTTATACAATTTCATTTGGTTTACAAAAGAACTCATCCCTATATATATATATATATATATATATATAAACTAGGTTTAGTAAACCCGTGCTGTATTTGGGTTAAAAAAATATAATATTAATATAATAAAAATTTATCAAGTATAAAACGATATTTTATGATAAAATATAATTGAAATAACGTATATTAAAAGCAATATGTAATAAAACAATTTTATTAACTTTTTAAACTTTTGGTTTAAAATTTTTTTCCAAAAAAAATAATAAATATTTTGTTTCAAAACTAACCGTATCAAAATATCATTTTTAAAAATTTTCTTATTATAAATTTCAACTTAACTTTTTAAAAACTCTAATTTTAAAAAAGTTTGATGTTTTATAAAATTACTTATTCTATAAAAATTATTTTTAGAAATAACATTAATAAGAAGATCTTTTATAAATTTATTAAAAAATTATTTTTGTTCTAAAAAAAGTTAAATAATTTTATTGATAATTAAGGTAATTATTTAATGGGAGAGAGAAGCGAGAAAATTTTAGTGAGAATGATTGTGGTGCCGTCACGTGTCATCTCAAGATATTTCTTTTATTAGAGTAGAAATATATGTATTACACATTTCATTTAAATTATACATATACATTTCAAATAGTGTCTTGATAGAGTGAATAATGGATCCAAGTCGATGTCCGGCTACACTAGAATGTATTATTATTAAGTATCAACAAATTTATAAAGTGTTTGAAGTGACTGACTTCACGCTAGGTACATAGTGTTAGAATAGGTTTGACTTCACGCTAGGGGATCATAATTTCATAATCAAAGGAAAGTCAAAAGCTATAGATAAACACAAAGATAACCTAAAATCACAAAATAAACCTTTAATCAAATGAACTTATAACTTAGAACCGACTAAACACAGTCAATAAGTCATACCTCACGTTAGCATAGCATACAAACAACTTAACTAATAAAATCCTAACAAGCTCCTAAAACCTCTTATCCTGATTTTGTTCTAAAGTAACACACATTTATTCAAGCTGTTATATCATTAAATTGTTTAGAGTTAATTATGTAGTTGGTCACTAGATATGCTCATATTACAAGATTAGTCTCAACTTTGAAAAATTACGTCATTGGTTCCAACTGTTTATGAATTGTAAAGGTGTGATTTTTAAAATGGATTACCATTAGTTTTTCAAGTTAAGTATGTGTAAAATCAAAAATATAAGTATATATAGAAGTGGGTCCCATCCCACCCCTCTTCTTTCACATTCCTTCTTTTAAAATCCAACCAAACTACCACCCTACTTCACCACTATCTATTTTGTCCACCCAACCACCATTGTTGGCACACACCACCACCACCATCGTTGGCATGGCGCCACCACTAGCGGCATCTCTCTCCACCCTTGAATCACTAGTTTCCACGACTCCACCATAACCACCCCTAAATACCTGGTTTCCACCACCACTGCCACACTGTCTCCACCACCACCACCATTCTCCATCATCGTCTATCCCAGCATCTCTTTATATTGGTTGTGGCCACCACTACCACCATCACCATCTATTTCTCTCTCTAGATCTAGATTCAAAGGTTGATGGACGTTTCTGCCGGCCATCATCCAGTGCAATTAGGATATACATGTCATGAACACTTGTTCAGTCTTAATTCAAGTTTTTCTAAACTTAAGTTTCAAACATGTAATTGTGTGTACAAAATCCGGATAGCACCAACACAACCACTGACAATATTATTAAGTGTAATAAGACAAAAGTGAAATAAAAGTTATTTTTCTTGTTCTCTAAGTTTCCTATCACAGTCAACCCTTAGGTTACTTTTTGAGGTATAGAGGTTTGTGTGCGCAACAAATATCACATAAAACAATACCATATCATCATTTAAATTTACTCCCCCACTTAGGTAGTCTTTAAGTTACTTAAGCTACACACTTTTGTTTAATAAAATAGTAGATTAATAATATCACATAAAATATTACCATATCATCATTTAAATTCACTTCCACACTTCGATAGTCCTTAAGGTCCTTAAGTTACTTAAGCAACACACTTTTGTTTAATAAAACTAGTGGATTGATCATATTAACATAGTTCATATTGCTCATTGGTATTTTATTGTTTACATATTTATTAATGGAAAATTTTCTATTGAATTACAAAGGTGTGTCATATGTAGAAAATTATTAAAGTGGTCCTTAAAGTATAAAAGTTATATCAATGATCTTGGCATTTAAAATTATTGTATAGATGATCCTTTAATTAGACATAAAATGGTCGTTAAGGCCCCTTAGAGCATTAACAGTAGGTTTCTATTTTAATGTATGTGTCATATATTATAGAAGATGGTTATGAGTGGTTGTAAGTAAAGAAGATAAAATGTTTTTAATATTCATTTGTATATTTGAAGAAACATCGTTCAATCCCGATAAATTTTTTAATATTTTTGAAAGTGGTTGTGAGTGGAGGGGAGAGAAAATAATGATAAATATATAAAAAATATTACTTAATTGAAAAGTAAAGAGATTACATAGTGGTTTTTAGTTTAATTTTCATGATGAGGATGGAGAAAGTAATGTGAATGCTCTTATATGCAGCACATGTAAGGTAATTTGGTCATTTGCATCCATTCCCTTCTATTTCTTCTTTCATATTTGTTTTATATCCCTTCCATCCCTTCCTTTCTATTTCTTCTTCCACAATCTCTTCAATGGAATGAACTCTAACTAACAAAAGGACGACGTCCAAACAACTCAATGGACACAACAAAATAACTGGTATCGTCAAAACTTCACCAAGGAGGAGGTGATGGGAGCGCATAAGAAAATGGGAAATGCTATGGTGATGGTCCAGATAACATACTAATTGAGGTGTGAAAGTGTCTAGAGGAAGAGGGAGTTCAATGATTTGTTTAACATTATTTTCAGGCAAGATGCAAGATTAGTGGAAGAGTAGTGTTCTAGTGCTTCTATATAAGAACAAAGGAGATGCTTAACATTATGCAACCTATAAAGAATAAGCTCATAATTCATACTATAAAACTGTGAGAAAGAGTTATCAACACAAGAATTAAAAGAAAAACTCAAGTTATGACAAAGCATTTTGGATTTATGTCAAGTGGTCTGCAACAGAGGCACACATCCTAAAGAGACTAATGAAAAAGTATAGAGAAAAGAATCAGGATCTACATATGGTGCTTATTGACCTAGAAAAGGCGCATGATAGTGTGCCAAGACACGTCATTCAAAGATATGTATGATGGGGCTAAAATGTGTGTGCGTGCGCCATTGGGAGACACGAACTTCTTTCTTATGGAGGTGGGCCTCCACCAAGGATCCGTGTTGAGTCCGTTTATTTTACCGTTGTTTTGGATGAGTGGTCCAAGTCACTACTGGAGGTAGTTTCGTGGTGCATGATATTCACAAATTGGAGGGCAGCATTAAAGAGCAAATGCTTAAAGATAAGTTGCTTCAAAATAGAGTGCATGCGTTGTAACTTTAGTGTTGCTAATAAAGAAGAGGACACCCAAATTAGTATTCAAGGGTTAGTTGTCCATAGTAAAGTATGTTTAAGTACCTAGGGTCATTTGTCTAGTGTGATGGGGACATAGGGAGTGATGTAGCCCATCGAGTACGGGCTGGGTGGTGCAAGTGGAGAGCAGTGTTAGGATTATTGTGCGAAAAGAAATTCCAACAACATTAAAGGGAAAATTCTATAGAGTTGTACGTTCGACCGACTTTGTTATATGAAATTGATTGTTGGGCCATCAAAAAGTCATACGAGAGACAGCCAGATGTGGTAGAGATGCAAATGTTGAGGTGGATGTGTGGTCACATAAGGATGGACCGAATAAAGAATGAGGTATTTTAAGAGAGATTACATGTGGCATGTATCACAAACAAAATTAAAGATGGGAGATTAAGATGGTTTGTCCCTGTAAAGACGAGACTGATGAAAGGATGGTTAGGACTGTAGAAAACCTCACCTTTACGGTGAGGAGGAGTAGGGAAAGACCTAAGTTGACTTGGGATGAGAGAATTAGATAGGATCTGAGAAAGTTGCACTTATCTAAGTACATAATTAAGGATAGGAGTTTGTGGAGGCATATGATTAAGGTTAAGGACTTTTAGTGGGACTTGTTATCTTAGGTAAGTTTTAGAGTACGTGATACTTAGGTTTACATTGGCTTGCCTGAGCATGTCGTGCCTTAGTGTAGCATTAAGGTTTCGTAGTTTTGTGGGAACCTGGAACCTACGCATTTAGGTGTGTTTTTGTCATACTTGTTGTTTAGCTAGACATTTGTTTGCTTTGTATACCTTGCCTTGGATTATCTTTACACTTATATTCTCTTTATCTTTATGTAGTTAGGGATTCTTTTGTCCCTACACTTTGACTCATTTAGTCTCGAAGCACTTGTATCATGGTATGCTATCATATTGCATGATTATTATTGCATTATCATGTGATGCATCTTTGTATGCTACCTTATTATATGATACATGTGTCATAATTATTCTAAAAATGTTTAGAGTTAGAGTCTCTTTGGAAGCGACCCTTTAGCCCTCATGATAAAGGAAAGGTTTGCCCCTAGGCGCTCGAAAACAATCAGCGTAGGTCCCCTTTTCACCCCTACAAATAATCAAACTATGCGTGGGATATACTAGGTATGTCTGTTTTTTATTCTCTATCATTTATATTGCTTCCCCTCTCTTAGACCAGCACCCCTCCCCCGTCTTTCTTCCTTATAATTCGTGCACATACCATCATCCCCTTTTCCCTCTCTTTCGCGAAAGATGCATGTACCGTATATAACAAACAAAGAAAATATCTGATTATCATTTACACATATCTATCTTTTTTGTTTGAAGCTTCCTCACTAAATTACTCTAAAAATCCCAAGTATTGATTAATAATCTACATATAGTCATTGGTGAAAATAAAAAATCAATCAAATTATATAAGATATGTTTAACATCCATCTAGCATTACTTAAACTAGTATCATAGTTATAAGAGATAACCACTTAGTTTCAACCTATTTTCTTTAAGAAAATAAAATTTATCTACCTTACGCCTATTAAAACCACATTGATCATATTTGTATCTACGCATACTTAAAGGGACCATTTACTTACCTATGAGAATAATACAGGAGCCGTACAAGTAAACTAATAAAATCACCTAGAAGATTCCACCCATATAAGCAAAATCTTAAGGGTTTAGCACAAAACAAAAAGGACAGAACATACCGTTGCATGTGTAAAAGGGCAAATCATCATCATCTCCACATTGAGCTTGAACGTCTAACAATGGCCGATGAAGAGTATGCGATGGACGGAGGGTACGTTTATGCACACTTATATCTTCTTCATATTCCTTAAAAATCGATTCATGTTTTTGTGTTTGCTTTGGATGCATTCATTTGGCTTCATGTTTTTTTTTTTTTTTTTTTTTTTTTTTTTTTTTTTTTTTTTTTTGTTTTTTGTTTGATTTTCATGTTTGTTAAGATCATTGAAAGTAGCTTCGGTTTACTTACATTTATTTCGAATTTGCTGTTATTATAAGATTGTGTTGAGTAATTGTTTATCTGTGTGTAATTCATGCTAATGTTCAAGTCCTAGGGTTTGGATTTCGTTAGATTTAACTAACCATGTGTAGTTAACTTTGCTGCACTTCGTTTTGTGTGTTACAAGATTATTGTATGTGCCAGTTTGAGTTATAGTTATAGATGGCATATATGAATCCATAATTTGAAAGATTTTGTCAATAGGTATGTAGTATGGGCATCTAAGTCATTGTATAGGGCAAAACATTATGAAAAACCAATGATAAGTTTGTAACTTAGATTGTTTTTCATTGTACTGAGGAGATGTTAGAATGTTTGTTAGAATACTGAATTCTTATATGTGTTTAAATGGAGTAAGAAGGTTAAGATATCATACATCGAAAAAGATTGAGCGGTAGTATGAAAATTGAAGTCCAGTGTTTCTCTAGAAGCATTAGTCCATTTAATGTTGGAACTCTTTGTTATTCTTCAGTTTTTTATACCGCAAAGATATAAGAAATCCTTAAAGAATTAATTCTAATTTGTGTTTCCATGGATTAGGAAGATTATTAGATGATATACCTTGAGAAAAAACGAGCACCAACCCGTTAATGTTAGATAATGGAATTGAAAGAAATCCATGTTTCTCTAAAACCATTAGCAGTAAAATGTTGGTATAATGTGTGTTGTGGTCTTCTCATTCTGCATTGTTAATTTGGTTGTTTGAAAGTGTCTTCTTAGTCTTGTTATATATCTTTTGACTAATATGCTATTGGGCATAATAGTGTTAATATCTTTGTAGGTATAACGATGAGCCAATAGAACCTGAGGCTAAAAGTAAGAAAGACCTTTTTAGCACAATTCTAATGCTGTATAATGTTACTCACATAATAAAATAAAAATTGGTTAGATAAATTGCAAGGAGTAGAGGAGGATGTTGAAGGCAAGAATAAAGATGATGATGCACGTGATCCTCTTCTAGGTGACAATAAAGTTAAGGAAGAGTAAGCGCGAGAACGACCTCTTAAAATATCAAAATATATGACGAAGTATGAACGGGCTAGAATCTTGGGTACACGCGCTCTACAGATCAGGATGTCCTTTCATCTCTTTGTCCTTTTTTATTCTCTTCTTCAAGTTCAAAAATCATTTGTGTGAGAGCGTGTATTTTCAGTTGTAGTTGTATTAATCAACAATCTCATCCATCCAGTATATATATGTTTGAACAACATGAATGCTCCTGTAATGGTTGAATTAGAGGGTGAGACCGATCCCCTTGAGGTAAGTTTCTCAACAATATGCTTTGAATAAGTGTATAATGTTAGCTGTTGCGTTTTGGTGTCATCAACTATCATATGTTGATAATCTAGCTCTAGGCAATCAAATTACATGGTTGCGAAGTGCTTGCCTTTTGCGTAGGCGTAAAGCACACCAAAAAAAGCTTAATAGTAGTTAAATAATAATTATATAAATTATAACAAATAAGGCTAAAAATTATTGCCATTCCAGAAATATAATAAAGACAATATAATTAGCAATTAGTATCATCAAAAGTTCAAAACTAATAATATTTCGCAAAACAAATGGTGTAAGCCAAACTAATAAAATTCAAATTTTGTTCGGCTAGTGGCCTGCCTAACAAATTATAAATCAAACTTGTATCATCAGATCACATCATATTTCCACATATAAAAACAAATTATGATCCATTGATCAATGGTAACTAAACACATAATTATCGATCAAAATAACTTACCAGCATGTCAATATTTTTTCTTCACAGACTTGATTATATACCTTGCAAACCTACGCATGCAATAAAACGATAAGAATATTAACTTTAACCCTTTTAGTGTAGAAGATTTCATGTTAAACCCATAGTTATCAAAAGCAATCAATCGCCTTGTGTGACCAGGCGATGCGCAATTATGCGTTTTTAATTCCAAGATAACTAGTTTTCTCATCAGTGTCACATTGCAACAACATCGTACACAATGTGATAAAATAAAAATAAACTACGGTTGACCGACTCATTTCCAAACTATATTAACGTCAAAATGTATAGTAATTCAAATTATACCGTCAAATGAAAACATAATATATTTGACATGACTCTAAACAAAATTAACGTCGAAACGTTGATCAACTCAAAATATACATAAAATAAGCACATAGCGTGTCAGCGTGTGTGATATGCTAAAGAATCGACAACCGGTTGATAAATTTAAGTCTTAAAAGAAATAAAGAACCCAAAAATTAAAACCAAGAAATTTAGATATTATAGGGGTGTGTAGGGTGGGGTTTGTTGGGATCAAACTTGTGGTAAAAGTGTGAAAACAAAAGTGTTGTGTCACTTTCTAAACATCTAACTTTATACTATTCATTCACTTTACACATTAACATATACATAAAAACTAGTTAAGAATCACATGCGCGCTACGCCGGTTCTGTTTTATGAAAAGTTTCGCTATATGGTAGAAGTTGAGGCATTTCTTTCCCGTGCTATATGGCATGACATTAGTCGTTATCGGCTCTCCTAATCAGAAAGCATAAAAGCGACTGTTGATAAAAAAGATAAGATAGTTGCGTTTGTAATTTACATACTC
>JACCIZ010000298.1:0-81352 GCA_025506415.1 Flaveria robusta
TTGTAGATTCTAATTTATGTCTAAATTTTTTGTAGAAACACATATTTGTTGAATATTTGAAACGAGTTGGCAACACAAAGTTTCTTCCTATTTCTAGATGCATCATAGTGTAGAAACAACTGACTTGGGCCAAATTAATAATCCAACTGATTGCGAGTGTTTGTTATGAGACATAGCAAACATATATGGGGAGAAAGGTCCATAAGTGGAGTTTGCGGATTCTTGAAGAAGGAGCAAGGCAGATGGTCAATTAAGAAAAGCTTAGGGTAAAATACGCTTATCGAATTTCTGATATCAGAAGCAAACAACACAGGGATAGGATAATCAAGGAGGTAATGTGATTGGTAAATCAATGACTAGTTTATGGTATGTTGGAATGTTATTGTCTTTGAACTAATTAGTTTTCTGTTCATGGATAGCGTATAGGGTGCTTTGATTTGTAAGAAATTTGAATGTTATGCATTTTTCCCATTATGAATAAGGATTATGTTATTATATGTGTACATCAATAAGTAAAATATAAATTTAAAAAAAAAGTTGATTAAAATCATAATAGTAAATGCAAAAATATATTAAATATATATTCAACTTAGATAAAACATATTACCTAACATGAGAAATCAAAAAAAAGATGATTATGCGAATCAATGATTTGACCTAGCTGAAATAAATTGAAATTCAAAAATATATTGTTTCAAATGATGTTTCATGATTTCTGCAAAAAAAAAAAAAAAAAAAAAAAAAAAAAAAGGAATATTTTTTGATTTTCTTTACACCAAAACAAATACAATAAGTGAATCTTAGCAATTAATAATAAATCATATAAAATTCTGAGGATATAGAAATCCATTATAATCGTAGCATGTGTGATGGTTGAATTTCGTGAATGGATGTCAAGATGAAAGAATGAAACTAAATTGATTATTGAAAAAAAATGCTTAAAATAGTGTTAATTTTATAATTTATTAAACAAAGCTTTTAGAAATGATAGAACTTTGTAACTACCTTAATAACTGCCATAATAAAAGCCACATAATTATAACAAACATAAAATATTATAATACCCCTTCTGATTTATTGGTTTACACAATTTTTAGGGTTTACGATTGAACTCATCCCTATACATATATATGTATATATATGTTATATAAACAAGGATAAAATCTGGATCATTATCTTAATTTATTCAATGTACCTCTCTTACTACTTGATCTCTTTCTTCTTATTCTTTCTACCTTCCAGATTGATTCATTCCGTATTTTCTTTCATGAGATCGATCTTCCGGAAGTTTTAACGATCTTTACAGTATGTATCAAGCAAGGTGTGCTCTAGATCAATTTGATTGAATTTTGAAGTGTTTTGAACTTTTTTAAGCCTTAAACTCAGTTCAAGATAAAAATGATTGCTTTGCTTGAATTTGAGTTTTACTTGAAGGTTTTGAGATTAAAGACCTAATGAAAGAGCTTTATTCAAATTTTGTGTCAATTCAACGATTAATGGACTTAATTTAATCAACTAGTGACCATTAGGATAAAATTGAACTTTAATCACAAAATAATGTCTTAATTCCATTATTGAATGAATTAATGATTAGATTCAAGGTGGAAAGGTTGAATTAGATAGAAAGCAACAGCGAAAAGCTAAGTATTCCACACACAAAGTTGAGCTTTTCATGAAAGAGTTGTACTTATCGCATTTGCCAGTCGCAAAATATTCCCTATCACGCGAAACTTTGGTCAGTGGCAAAGTTTGTTACAAACTTCTCGCGCAAGAAGTTTTGCAGGACCGTTTGAAGATGCAAGTCAGTTTTCACAATGAGGATAGACTTATAACACTTAATAGATCAATA
Organism: Flaveria robusta; assembly: GCA_025506415.1. NCBI lineage: Eukaryota > Viridiplantae > Streptophyta > Magnoliopsida > Asterales > Asteraceae > Flaveria > Flaveria robusta. The sequence goes on from JACCIZ010000298.1 coordinate 1,850, forward strand.
GGGAATTGGTAACTTTTGGTGATATTTAGAACAACACAAGTAAAATAAGAGACAGAAACTTAAGAATAAGAACAAGATAATTGGTTTTCATGGAAGATGTATATTGCTCTCAAGTTTTATTACAAGTGTTACAATGCATGAAATAAAATACAAGAACCTGAGATACTTTATACTACATCCTACAGCCGGCTATACTTTGAAAGGAGCTGGAAACACTAATCTAGACAACAAGATCAATAAAGTCAAAAGGCAGATTGCTTTTTGACATGTGACTTTGACATGCCATAGCTCATATTCTATTGTAAACAAAAGGATAAAGTACATAAAGTAGAAAGTTACAAACTCAACCTAATCTACACTTCCTAAGGATGGACCTTTTCACCAACTTGTGTAAAGTTGTGAGCCTGCAGAGTGGCAGCGGAAAGTTGGTCAGCTTTTCTAAAAAGTTGTTGATGTCTTCTCTGTCTTCGAAAGAAATCAGTCTTTTATCTTTGAGGCTTCGGAAGACTTTGTCTTCTAAGCTTCGAAACACTTCATCTTTGGCTTCGGAAGAATTGGTCTTTTGGCTTTGGAAGATTTACACTTGTGTAATTTTCTTGTAAAGTGTAAAACTTCCGAAGTAACTTCTACCATACACAAAGTACATGCATGCACAAGACTTCTTGACTGTTTTGTGTGCATCAGCCTCCATGGAATACCTTACAAATTCCCCTTAGGCTAATGCTACCAAAACAGATAGGATGCTCAGCAGAATGCAATCCTCATGTCTTGATCAGTAGTGTACAATCAAAACATGGATGGTCTTCTAGTTACAAGAGGCTCTTCTTCTGAATGGAGTTGATTGAGCAGCCTCTTAATGCCTTGGACTTTTTTTTCTTCTTCTGAATGGATGTTATTATTCATCCTGAGATGTTGAGGAGGATGCCTTGGACTTTTTTTTCTTCCTCTTGTCCCTTCTGATAGCCATCCTTTTCCTCACTCTATACTTCAACTGAGGAGTTTGGCCTGCAGCACCAGATTGACTTTTTGTGCTCTTCTCAGTTAGGTCCTTATTCCCCATTTGATCAATAGGGGGGATTTAGAACCCTGCTATGAGTCAAAAGATGAAGTTGGCTTAGATGTAGCTTGAGGTTCAGGTTGTGTTGTCTCTTCAACCTTCACCTCAACTTCGGGTGCAGCTTGACTTGGTGGAGAATGCAAGTTCACAAGCTGACCTTCTTTGATCTTCTGCTTGATCCTCCTGATGTGCTCATCCATTATGGATAGAGACATAGGACCAAGTCTCCTTCCAGAGAACCCATACATCTTCATGAAGCTCCCCATTTTTAGTCTGTCAGGAGACTTCTTCTCTTGGGCTTTGATGGTGGCTCTTGTTTTAACAGCTTCCTCTCTCATTTTTCTTTTCATAGCTTTAGTTTGTGTTTGATCCTCTTCATCAAGCTGTTTTTGATACTCAAACTCAATGTATTCAAATGAGAGGGGATTGAGGGCTGCTGCCTGATAGAGTCCTGTGGCACTCAGATAAGCAATCATCTTTTGTCTTTCTTGTTCCCTGCTTATCTGAGTTTCTTCCTCTTCAAGAGTCACAGACTCTTTCTCAGGACTTTCATGAACCGGAGAGAGGACAGGAGCTTTTTGTAGTTTTTTTCTTTTTCTTTCTTCTTTGATTTTGAGGAGCAGTTCTGCTGCCTCAGCCTTCTTCCTCTCTTTATACAGCTCCCTGTCTGCTAGTTCATCTAGTTCTGCCAAGGGGAGAGAAATGATTTCATCAATGTTGTTGTTCCTAAGTCCCAGATAATTCAATTTGGTTGCCCTTAACTCATCATTCTAAGTATCAGGCCTATGGGCAGTCCTGATTGCAGCTTGCATAAAGCTTGGGACTTCACCAGTTCTTTCTCCCCCGGCCTTCCTCTTCCTCTCTCTCTTCTCCTCCTCAATCTCCTCAGGAGTCATCTTCCTTTTTCCTTTGTCAATGTTGGCCCTGTATGACTTAGGGTGGAGAGAGCTTTAGCCTACAGATGGTTGTGAAGAGCTTGAGACACCTTTACCAACAAGTGTGTCACTGAGGGTACTACGTGTAGAGGGTGAGCCTGTCTTAAGGTTCACAGGTTCTTCTGTTGGGCCTTCAACTGAGGTTTCCCCTTCGAAGCTAATCTTAGGGTCTGCCTCAGTATCCAGTTGACCAACAGTTTTCCCTGCTAGCCTCTGTCTATATAATGATGCTCTATGCCTGAATTCCCTCATTACCCAATCTTGGATCACCTCAGCTAACCTAGCAGCCTGTCTATTTTGGCTTGGGTTGATGAAAAACAGGTTAACCAAGTTCATACCATCATGGAAACTCAGGGTCTGAAAGTTAAAGAGTTGCTGCTACCCCTGAGCTCTTGATAGCACCAATGCTATTCTTGAGGAATCATACCACCATCCCATTATTGGATTTTCAGCTAGATGGGATGGGGCAGGCATGGACATTGGAATTCCTTCCTCACATAGTTGTTGAAGTAAGGCCTCCACATCAGTGTGAGCCTGAGGAAGTTGTTGAGTCTGGACAACTGCAAGTGAGGGTGGTGAGTCCTCATTGTCCACACTCATGAAAGAACTCCCAGCTTCTGTGGTTGTAGGGACTTTCTCCCCCTTTTTGGTAGCATCACCCACTTGCATAGGTGAGCTGGAGGTTAGGTCCACTACTTCCATAGGTTCTTGTGGACCTGGTTGAGTTTGTCTTATTGGTCTCTCAACTAGCTTGCCCTTGAGATCGGTGATCTCAAGTTGCTGGTCATTGACCTTCTTCTGTAAAACAGTCACTTGAGATTCCAATTGACTTACCTTAGAGACCAAAGAAGTGCATATTTCTTCTATTGTTGCACCTTTAGTTTTAGACTCCCCTTATCTTCAAATGAAGAATCATGGGGGGATGAGAGAATTGGACTGATGTCTTCTTCTTCGTCACCAGCATAGTATTATTGGCTGCTGGATTTACTCTGCATACTGACAGCTTCAAGTGAAGTGTCAGTGGGCTGAGTTGCCATGGTTGAGGTCTTAATGATGTAATCACTAGCAGTAGTGAGAGCTTCTTCCATATGGACCTCCTGAACTTGTTCAGGGAGATCCACCTTAGTTTGGGGTGGATGATGTGGGCTAGATATGGGAGTGGCAGTAGCACTCGTCTCTCCTTGAGCAGGGGTGGAGAAGAGAAATTCATGGTACTCACTGAATCCCATATCTTCATCATCATAGAATTCAAGGTTTGGAATTGGTTGGTTTAGATCTAGAGGCTGAGGATGGTAACTATCCCCTGAAGGTTGTTCATTAGAGTTTTGAGACTCTAAGTGAAGGCTTAAGGCTGTTGGGGTTGTGAGCTCATCAGGTTGAGCATGAGGAACCTCAGCACTGATAGTATGAGAGATGGGAGTGGTTTGCTCCTCAAGAGAAGTGGGAGCTCTAGTGTCCACTTCTTCTTGTATGGGTGAGAATATGGGTGCCTGCTCAGACTGAATAGCTTGAGCAGGGGTTTGTTTGTGTTTTCTATAGTAGGTAATGGTTATTGTAGGTTGAGAGGGTGGTTGGGAAACAACAGGTGTGGGTTCAACACTAGCTGGTGCTGCTAGGTTGTCACCTTGAGCAATGAGCTTTAACATTTTTGGGATAAGGGCTGTTTCTACCCTTGAGAATCCCACAGTTGGTTTTTTTATTATTTTAAAGATGTCGGGCTTCATCTGTACCAATTTAAGAGTTTTACCTGTTCCCCTCAACTGTGAGCCCAGTTCACAGTTGAGAATGTGCTAGACATATCTAGGGAACATGTAATATTCTAAGGAATTCAAGTTTGAAAGTAAATTGAGGTAAACAAAGTGAGAATACTTGAACTTGACCCCTTAAACCAGTCCATGGACTATGAAGGACAGATCCTCAGGGATCTAGTCCCATCCTCCATGCTTGTTGAACAAGCTGTGTATGATGACATGGAGGTACTTCTATTGGGATGAGACCTTCCCATTCCTGAAGGTTCTGACTCAGAAGTCTTCTTCATATCCTATCTGTGCAAAGGACTGATTTACAAGAGATTTAGGAAAGGACACATCACCTTCTGCATCATCCAGCTGAAGATGGGTATTGATGATGGTTGCAGTGATGAAGAGTGTCCTCCCCTGCACTATGGCAGACAGTGCCTTCTCCCCGTCCATGGTGACCTCTTGGCAGGTCCGCCAGAAGTCCAGCAGATGATCCTCGTATAGAGGAGGATCAATGGTTAGGGAGGTAAAGTAGTTTGTCAAAGAAAGGAAACAGAAAATCTCTGAGAAAGCAGGATCTTTCTCAGAGTTTAGCAGAGCAACTTGATTATGTTGCCTGTGGAGTTGCATGGAAAAATCGGGTTGGTTCCTACGGTTTAGGTTAGCCATTTGAGAGAGCTTCGTCAAGAAGAAAGGTAAGAACAAAGGTGGTTTCTGGGTGAATTTAGGTTAATAGGATATTGCAGATGATGAGAGAAAAGTGAAAGAGGGGGAAACCGTTGGATATATATATGAAATGGATTTGAGACAAAGTTAATGCGAAAGGATAAACTTTGAAATCCGGATGTCGGTCCCACCTCTGAGAAAGTGCCCAAAAAGTAGTTTTATTGGAAGTCAAAATCTTCCAAAGGTAATTTGGCTTCGAAAGTTTTTGATAAAAGCTTCCGAGGCCAATTTGGCTTCGGAAGATATTTCAAAGAGTTTTGAAACTTTTGCTTCGGAAGAAAAATACTTAGAGTATTCTTCTCTTTTCAGAGATAAGTACTTTTGGAAGAGAATTGTCTTTTAATATCATGTAAGTACTTAAGGAAAATTTTGGCTTCGGAAGATATTTAGAAAATTTCTTCCGAAGGTAAATTGTCATAAGTAGTTAATTGATATTAAAGACATAATTTGCTTCCGAAGGTAACTTAGTTTCTTCCGAAGAAAAAGATGTTCAAAATTTTCAAAATCGAAGGAATATTTTCTAAAACAATCTTCTTCCAAGTTAGTTAGGGGCTTATGAAGGTGATGAAATAGACAACTAAGGACACACAGATTTTAGAAATAATATTGAGTTTAAGTTTAAGAAAAAGCTACTCAAAGTTGATCATCCCAATAGCTTATATAAGATACTTAAATCTCTGTTCATCAAAAGCTTTGGTGAACAGATCAGCATATTGTTTATTTGTGTGAACTTTCACTAGCTTGATTAACCCTTTTTCAAAGTTATCTCTAATAAAATAATACCTGATGTTGATATGCTTGGTCCTTGAGTGCTGCATAGGATTCTTTGTAATAGAGATAGCACTATCGTTGTCTATGTGGATGGGAGTCTCCTTGAAGTTGAATCCATAGTCTAGCATTTGATTCTGAATCCAAAGCATTTGAGCACAGCAGCTTGCAGCAGCAATGTATTCAGCTTCAGTAGTTGATGCAGATACACAGGATTATTTCTTGCGTTGCCATGAAACTATCCTTCCACCAAGAAATTGACATCCCCTGATGTAGACTTTGCAGTCATATTGCAGCCACCATAGTCACTGTCTATATATGCATACAGATTGAAGTCAGAATTCTTTGGATAGCAAAGGCCTAGTGATGGAGCATCTTTAAGGTATCTTAAAATTCTTTTGACAGCAACCAGGTGAGACATCCTAGGGTTTACTTGATATCTAGCACAGATACATGTGGCAAACATGATATCAAAGGACAAAGGTATGAGAGAAAGCAAGAAAAACATGCTTAAATAGAAGTTTAACATGTTCAATCACATTCGTGGCGAAACTCTGGAAACTCGGATTTCAAGGTTTGTTAAATTGGTACTATAGATAACAAAACTGTATAAGATTACCAAAAGTCAAGAAATATAAGGATTAAACCTAGAGGCTCGAGAAATCAATTAAAGACATTGAAGATCAAGACAAGTCGCGAGAGAACTTTTGATCCGCGTGAGAAGTAGCGAGACCTTTTTGTGTTAGTATAAATAGGTTGCTTTAACATTGATTGTAATTAACTTAGAAATTTCTTGATTTGTTCTGTACTGTAATCACTTTGAAATTAGAGAGCAATATACTAAAAGTTTATTTACATTGTTGCTTGATTCTTTGTTTTATACTTCTATTTCTATGCCGTGAATGATTACATTCCGTATTCTTGTCACGCGATCGATCAATTTTTGTTCTATACGATCCTCACAATTGTTATCAAAGCACTTCATGGACTACATCAAGCACCTTGTGCTTGGTATGCCACATTCACTGAACATTTGCTTGCAAATGGATATTGAAGGGGTGCACTTGATCAAACTATGTTTCTAAAGAATACTGGTGAAGATATAATTCTTGTCCAAATTTATGTCGATGATATTAGTTTTGGATCTACCAACAAAGAATTGTGCGAGGAGGTTGAAGCTGCGATGAAGAAAAAATTTGAAATGAGCTCTCTTGGTGAAATATCATTTTTCTTGGGAATCCAAGTTAAACAGGATAACCAAGTTACTTTAATTCACCAGGAAAAGTATGTTAAGAGCATTTTCGAGAAATAAAAATTTCAAGATCCAAAATTAAACCGACTCCGATGTCTTCTCGTCCTACTTTATCTCCGGATACTTCTTATGAAGATGTTGATTAACACTTTTGTCGATAAATGATCAAATCTTTGATGTATCTCACTACTAGCAGACGAGATATCATGTTTCTAGTTTGTCAGTGTGCGTTATTAGAGTAGTCCAAAAGAATCTCATCTGAAAGCTGTCAAGGGAATTTTTGAGTATCTCAAAAGCCAACAAACACTTGGGCTTTGGTATCCTGAAAACTCTGAATTCAATTTATTTGCTTATATTGACAGTGATTATGGTGGATGTAACTTGGACTGGAAATCAACAACAGGTGAATGTCAATTTCTCGGCAATAGGTTAATATCATGGCAATGTAAGAAGCAACATACTGTATCCACATCCACTGCAGAAGCCGAATACGTGGCTGCATCAAGCTGTTGTTCTCAAATCTTTTGGATAAAGCAACTTCTTGATTAAAGTCTCAACATCTATAACACCAAAATTTAGTGTGATAATTCTGCTATGCTGAAAATCATGAAGAATCTTATCCAACACTCAAGACAAAATATATTGACATCCGAATACATTTTATCCGTGATTGCTTTGATCAAAAGTTTATTTATCTTGAACAAGTCAAATCAGATGAAAACGTTGCTGACTTGTTTACCAAGGCATTAGTTCAATCTCGATTCGACTTTCTTGTTAAGTCATTGGAATGATTAATTTTGCTTAATTTTCAGCAAGTATTTACACCAAAAATATTTTTAACTTAATTCGTTAAAATTGCAATTTTATTTGAGATAATCATAATTTTATGGGGAGAAATTTGAAAATATATTGAAAAAGATTTTTGGTTAGGGGAGAAAACTTGAAAATATAATGGCAAAGATTTAGATTTTTGGTAAGAAATTTTCAAAAAAGAATCTTGTGTATAAAGTAGAAAATGATAGTGCATTTCTTGATTTTGATTAAGTACATATTAAGGCTTGATAAGATATAACTTGATTGAATTTTGTTTATTGATAGGTTATATCTTCATGGTTGGAAAGATGTATAATTTGTGATACACTTGAAGTAAATCAATCATAAATGAAGAGGGTAACAGTTCATTAGTTTGTGGTAACACGAAATTCTACTAAAACAAACTAAGAGATAAACTATTGTCATACTCAAGCTTATCATCTTCTGAGTAAGTGATTTTCATCGATATATATATATATATATATATATATATATATATATATATATATATATATATATATATATATATATATAAAATGATAAAGACAAAAAGTCATAAAGAAGAAAATGATCAATAAGAAGCAAAAGAAAGCCAATAGGACATATAGAAATAAAAGATGTCAATGTGCACAAAATAAAAGATATGTCAAAGACATACATAATATTTGATAAATATTTTATAATTTTTGAGAATATGTTCTGACACAGGAGGCAAAATCAAAAGATGTGACATGTAAGTCCGAATTGGCATATAAGTCCTGAACGTCTTGCGAGGGCAAAACATGAGTCCGGATGGCTGTTAATAAGTCCTAAAACTTGTTAATATTCTGTGTTCAAAAATGTTTCTCAGGCTAGTTACGCTCCATTAGATATATTAGGAAAATAATTGCTTATGAAATCAGTTATCAGAAATCAAAGGTTTAAGTCAAATTTTGGTGGCCTAAGTGTCTTAAACTTTTGATGTTTGATAATTGTTTTAAATTCTCCAATTTCATAAAAATTACGAAAACATGATAAAATCACAATTCATGTATCTATATAAATTTTGAAGTTTGAATTCTCTATCAATAATTAAATACATAAAAGTTATGTTGTGATTATTGCCTGAATATTTAAATAATTATTGTCTTAAGAAATATAATTTTACAACAGAAAATTCAAAAAAAAAATATAAGTTATACTTAGATAAATTTGGATATGTTTTGGTTATGTTTGAATAAATGAAAAATATAAAAAATTATATAAAATTCATTTAAAAGATTTGTTTGTTTTGTTTTTGATTTTGATACATAGCTAAAATGAACATATCTGGTGAAAATTAATTCTTTGGTTAAACATATAAGTCAAAATTAAAAATAATTGAAGAAATTTTTGATAGAGTTTGAAAAATTCAAAAAAATTAAACTTCTCGCATGCGAAAAGTTGACTCCCACGAAAAGTTATGTCAAGAGAAAAGTTCTGTCATGCGAAAGGTTCAAACAAGCAAAAAGTTCATTAAAAGCGAAAAGTCTGAGTTCTCACGTGAGAAGTCAGATGTCTATATAAGTAACAGTTATGTGAATAGTCAACTATGGTTTTCGCTCTCAAAATTTTCTAAGTGTTGATCCAATTTTAATTTGATTTGTTACGTTCATTGAGGTTGCCCATTGATTTGTTGAATATACAGAAGGTAAACTAAGGAACATTGTTCGGTTTTACTTGATTTTGATGATGAACCGAATCTTAATGGGTTAATAAACTTAAATTGAATGATTTAATCAATTAAACTATAACACAACACTAATCGACCATAAACGAACACATGTGAATGGTTAAAACACTTTGAAAATCCTTCATTTGAAATCTAAAAAATTTGAAGTTATCGCATGAGAAAACTTACAAAGTAATTGAACAGACGCCAAAACTTTCAAAATCGCATGAACTTATCGCATTGGAATCTTTGACTATTCGCATGAATAGTTGACTTTGAGAAAAATTGTTTGTGCAAAAACTCACTAGCCGTGCGAGAAGTTGAATTAAAAAGGAACTTATCGCATGCGAAAAGTTTAAGTTTTTCAAAATTTTTGAAATTTATCTAAGTCTGAAATAATGAATTGTTATGTGTTGATACTAATCAGTGTTTGTTAACTTTTGATTTCAGATGATAAGGCAAATGGGTTTTAACAAAAACCATAATGTAGTGGCTTATTCAGGAGATGTACCGGACGATAAAGCCTTGTTCAGGTCATTGAATGATGGCTTGAAGACTTCTCGTATACATCATGCTATTATAGCCAATCCGACTATCTATACTGATGTGATTGCTCAGTTCAAGCTATCTGCTGTCAACGAGAGAGATTCTGAAGGAGAACCTTCCAATTCTGCAACGGTGAAGGGAAAGAAGATTGTTATTACTGCTAAGATCGTGAACAGTGTCTTATTACCGGAAGATCAACCAAATGCTCTAGTGAAGTTGGATGATGATGTGGCAAGAGACTATTTATCACGCATGGGATATGATCCTAGGTATCCGTCATTGGAGAAAAAGCATTTACCACCTTTCTGGAAGTATCTATTCCACATGATTATTCACTACCTAAGCAACCTAAAGATCGGTTTAGACAGCCTTAGTGCTATTTTCGGATCACTGCTGGTATCATTAGTCGATGACTTACCTTACATCATATCCAAAGCCATTTTCTCAGAGATGGAGAAGAATGCGATAGCTAATGTAGGGAAGAAGTTCATTATGTATCCTAGATTTATCCAGATGATTGTTAATGTTGCCCATCCTGAGTTAGCTACACCTGAGTCTTCCACCTATGTAGTCCTGGTGATGAAGAAAGATATAGTTACTTATCTAATGCGAGCTCGAGGCAACGCTTGGAATAGAGATCATTTTGCCAAACTTGGCCGATTCATAGATAGATTCCAGCGTGCGCAGCAACAAAGCCAACCCTAGTCAGCAGCACAACATACTAAACCAGCAAGTACTTCTTCTAGAATTCCTGATGATGATCATGGTTTGATGATACTGATAGTGAGACTAATATTGACCGCATAGGACAAGTTCCATATGTACTTCAGGAGAGACCCAGAGTGCCTGTTACTCAAACCAAGCGCACTGGTGAGGATATTGATGCTGATTTTACACCTGAAGACTCACCTATTTCTAAGCATAGGAAAAGGATGGCTAGGAAGAGAGCAGAAAATGTTGCAGTAAACATGGGAAGGGAAGAGGTCGTAGTGTTGTGATTAGGAAGCCTAGATCCCCAATGACCACGGTGTCACCTAGCAAAGATATTCCATTATCTGAGCCTTCCGTATCTTCAAGCGAGGTCGTTCATACTGATCCACCAATGATTGTTACAGAAGCAACTATTGTAACATCATCTTCTATACCTACTTCAGATGATATCTTACGTACTCCACTGAGGAGTCAAGTTGATGATGATGCTTTGTGCATGAACGACTTCATAAACACTCCTCCATAACAGAGGCAGAATGCTGGTACTTATACAAGCTCACCAACCCAAGTCAGTGTTGAGCAGAGAGTATAGAACTTAGAGAGGGAGATGTTAGAGAAAACACAATAGATTTATGATTAACACGCGTCGAATCAACATAAAGATGAGAAGATAAAGAATCTAGAACACCAGCAACCATTCTTATTTAGCTACATTTAGATATTGGAGAATAACATTAGAGACCAAACTTGTCGATTTCCATTCTCATTTGCTCTGCAAAGAACTACAGAAGTTGAAGAGTCTAGCAGACAACAATCTGCTGATCGTGCTGCTCTTGATCCTTAACCAATTGTTGATCCAGTTGAACAAGAAAAGGGAACAAAGACTACTGAAGTTGATGGAGAACCATCTATAGCAGTTCATACTAAGGCAACTGATGACCAATTAGTAGTTCATGGCATTGAAAAGGGTTTTATAGAGCCTGATTGTGTTGATACATCAGTTACAGCTGAAGGTGATGATGATTTGGATAGACTTGATTTTGATTTTTCTAATGAAGAGGATGAAGATGAAGATGATGATAACAATGATGGTGATGATGATGATGATCAGGGCGGTGATATGGGTTCGATAGCTGTTCCTTTTGGTTCTTCGACTTCGGCCAATGTCTCCGGACCAAGACTTTATGATCCAGCTAACTATGTTCCATTAGATCCTGCTACTAAAGCAATGTATGAGAAGTAGTTTTACACATTTTAGAAGAAAGTTTTTACTGAGGAGAATGATGATAATTTTGGTACATTTGATGATTTATCTGAAGAAGTTGATTATACTAACATGTTTGGAAACAACCTGAAGAGCTTATTCTCTAAAGTTTTGGTTGTTGAAGGAAAGATTGTTTGTGAAGGACGATCTGATCAACCGACTAACAAGACTTCTGATCCAACAGGAAAGAGTGCAGTATGTTAGGTTGGAAATCTTATAGTGAGTGCACCTCCACCACCTGCTCTTGTTCATATGCTTAGACACTCAAAACCATTTACCAGATATGGTAATTCTAAACCGGTGATGAGTTGGGCTTATGATGGAGAAAAGAAGATCTATGTGTTGAAGAGAATAGGAGGAGCGATTGAATACTATAAAGATGAGAATGATTTCGGTACATTGAAAGCTTTAGATTTATACTCTATGGGTCGAGTACAATTCTTTAATCCAAGCAATTACTAGAAAGCTAACTGGATAAGAAATATGATATGGAGACAAAGCAAATCCAACTTCAATGACTTCAAGACTGCTAAATCAAAGGTCATTAAGGATGAGACTCGAATTGATCCAAACATGAACAAACCTATGAAGATTCGAGTTTACAAGAATCTAATATATGCAAGGAAGATTCATGTTCACTAGCCTGTACCAGTTAATAGTTTATGCAAACTAATGAGGTGTAGTTATGAGAAAGAGACTGGGCATGTGGTTATTAACTATGTATGTAAAGATTATCGTATCATTGACCCTATGGACATGCTGAAGTTTGGAAAAGAAGACTTGATGGGTTTGCAGGCTTGTCTCATAGTAGTTGATGAATCCATTTATTTTCTTGCTTCACAGCTCGGGTGGATGATTTCGAAGGCCATGGACAACAAGATGTACACTTATTGAGGCAGTTACAAAGTTTCAGACGTGGACTTCTAAAGATTGATTCACCAAGCCTAGGGGGAGATTATAGGGATTAAACCTAGAGGCTCGAAAAACAAATTAAAGATATTGAAGATCAAGACAAGTCGAGCAAGAACTTTTGATCCACGCGAGAACTCACTTCTCGCAGGAGACATTTTTGTGTTAGTATAAATAGTTTGCTTTAGCATTGATTGTAATCAACTTAGAAATTTCCTGATTTGTTCTACACTATAAACACATTGAAATTAGAAAGCAATATACTAAAAGTTTATTTACATTGTTGCTTGATTCTTCGCTTTATACTTTAAATTCTATGTCGTGAACGATTACATTCCACATTCTCGTCACGAGATCAATCGATTTTTGTTCTATACGATCCTTACAAGAAGACTAAACCGGTGGTAATTCTCGTACTCTAGTCCTTAATGCCCATCCAAGTTCTTATTTTAATGAATACGTAATTTATCTATCATTCTAGTCAAATGTCAATACCTTAAATTCCTAATCTCGTCTCGTTATAGTTTTTCAGTCATTAACGTATGCTAAGTCATTGATGTTCTTTGATGTACATTTTTCAGTCATGTTGCATTTGGAGGATCAAATGATGTCGAAAAGACTCAACACCACTTTGGTTATTAGAGGAATCCCTCAACATGATTTTAGACAAAAACTTTGACCCATCTGGACTCCGTATGACCACGTTATGACGTGTGCAAAACGTCTAATTTTTTTATCAGCAAGCTTTCCAAAACCCAACCTTGTCCTTTACATCTAAAAACAATAATTTTTGACCATTGAGACCCAAACAAACGTTTAATCCATGGACTATGTGGCCAATCCCTTGCATCAGACCCTATGTTATCATAGATATTAGTCCAATTCGTTTAATTATACTTTTAACGTTTTAAAAAAATTTAATACATTATAGAAGATATAAGTATAAGATATATAAATAATGAACTTTAGGTTGCAGATATAAAGGAACAGCTCAACATCTTTCAAAAAATGTCATTTCGTAAGTAAACATGATTTAGAGGAATTATAATTTTAAGTTAGACATTAATATATGAGGATTTTAGTGGAATAGGTGAAATTGTGTTTAAGACAAATAAAACATTAAAATCTTTGTAAATGTAAACCAGTACTAGGAACTAAGGCATACAAATGTTATAGTGGTATAGCTACATCAAGTTTAATTTGTGTTTTTCGTAGTTTAAACATCAAGCAAAGGTGAGTCATGTTAACATTTTAAAAACTAATATACATGCTTGTCAATAAAGTGAAATTGTTTGAAAAGCACTAATAGTCTTGATTGACGTAAAGTATGCTATGTAAAAATCATATAAATGACTCAAAACATATATACGTATGATTGGTACCATTTATATGCACATTAGGCGCTAAATTTCATATTTATACTTGTATGTATAGATAAGCTGGATAAGTATATATGGTCTAAATCTTGTATTAGTAGCTTGATAGAGTTGTGATAATTTATATGAATGTACTTAAATTTCAAGATACATTTGAAACTATTTTGTTAAAATTATATGTTCATGAACTCCCCGGCATAAACTAACGTCTCTTTTTAAACATGTATTATAGGTGAACATCAGAGATGAATTTTTAGAACAAAAGAGATGAAAATGACTAAAAGACTAATTAGCTAAGGAATATTATTCTAGTGGTTCAGTTATGCTTTTGTTAACTTAAGTTATTTTCTTTGTAAGTATTAGGGTAATATATTAGTTACTTGTAAGAGTCTTTTAATCCTGTGAAATATATATTTAGTTTCCGCTGTAAGTTTGGTATTAATCGGTCTCATTAGCCCTATGAAAAAGTGGGGTGTGACAAGATTCTCCTCTAATCGAGGAAGAGGACGAGTTCAATGCTACAATTGTAAAAGGTATGGTCATATTCGATCTGAATGCTGGTTTGAACCCCACATTCAGGTTGTTATCGGTGAAGATGATCAAGAAGACGATGAGTGTAGGTTGTTCATGGCACTAGGAAGTGATGGAGAGTATAATCTAGAGAATGTGTGGTTTCTATATAGCGGGTGTTCCAATCATATGACGGGTCATCGTGACAAATTCAATTACCTTGATGAAATAAAGAAAATTAAAATGAGAATGGGCAATGGTAAAGTGATAGGAGTTGAAGGTAAAGGTGCAGTTCAAGTGGCAGTGTCGAATGGAAGTACACGGGTACTAAATGATGTACAATTTGTTCCAGCCTTGGGTTACAATTTGTTAAGTGTTGGGCAAATGATGAGAGGTGGTTACACCCTCTACTTTGCTGATGAGAAATGCATTATACCACATAAAACATCCAATGAAGTTGTCTGTCATGTGAATATGACCGATAATAATGTATTTCCCTTGGATGTAACTCAAACAAAGGTGGTGGCTCTTGCAGCTATGGAGCGAGATGATGATACGCTTTGGGTATGGCCATCTTCATGAGCATGGACTCAAGACTCTTCATGACAAGGGAATGGTCACAGGTCTACCTACTGTTCCTGCTCTCCCAACCAATGACTACACTTGGGAAGCAGTCACGTCATTCATTTCCTGATCATGCATGGCCAGCGAAGAAGGCATTACGGTTGGTTCATGTAGATGTATGTGGAGCCAACACAAACACTTGGAGGTAATAGTTATTTTCTATTATTCACTAATGACTACAATTGGATGAGTGGGTGTTTTCCCTAAAAAACAAATCAGATAGTTTTGATGCTCTTAAGGTGTTTAGACTCAAGGTTGAAAATGACTCAGGTAATAAGATTGTCAAGATTAGAAAGGATAGAGGGGGTGAGTTTCTATCCAATGCCTTTAACAAGTTCTGTGATTTCTTGATAGCTAACAGCTCCGTACACCCCTGTTGGTCCAGGCCCCAAATACACACACTCAAACACACTTGAACAAAGTGTTCAACTCTTTATATTAATAGAAAACGATTACAAGAGTACTAAATAAGCATACGTAAACTTGGAATACCAAAACTAAGATAATGCTTGAACTATTTATAATAAACTATCAATGAAAACACATGCTAAATAACCCACGTATTTTCAGCAACAAACTCCCATGACTAATTCAATCCTCAACGTCCACTTTCATTTAGTCTTGAACAAACTCGGTCAATCCCGAACAAAGCTCCATTATTTGATAATTAAATAAACCAAACTAAATTACCAACCCATGACCCGTACGCTACCGAACCATGACCGTGAACCAAACCCGATTAATCCAACAACCCCTCAACAAATTGGGGTGGCGGAGAGAAAGAATAGAACCATAATGGATATGGTTAGATGCACGCTAAAGGAAAAGAAATTGGGTAATGAGTTCTGGGGAGAAGCTGTGGCCACAGCCGTGTATCTGTCGAATATGTCTCCAACAAAAGCGGTTGAAAATAAAACCCCATTCGAAGCTTGGTTTGGTTTTAAAACATCTGCAAGTCATCTCAAGATTTTTGCATCAGTGGCTTATGGGTTAAAGTTAGCACCAAAGAGAAAGAAGCTAGATGATAAAGCTGTTAAATGTATATTCATAGGATACTATACTAACTGAAAGGCGTATCGACTTTATGATCCTATTCGAAAGGTGGTGATAACAAGCAGAGATGTGAGGTTTGATGAGACTGCCAATTGGTGTTATAAAGAACAGGATAACAAGGAGTTTCATGCCAACTTTGATCTAGAAAATGATGCTGGTGATCAAGCAATGGTTGGGTACCATCAAAGTGCTGCAAGTACGCACTCTAGTCCGGGAAATTCAAGTATGGGTGGATCTGATCAAAGTAATGGTGGGTCACAACCATCAACTCCAGTGGCAGGTTCCTCAGGACCTTTACATGGGTCTGATGATGTGGAATCAAGTAGTTCTAGCAGTGAACCACGTCGCAGCAGATCATTGAATGATCTCTATGCTACTACTGAATTGATACCCCCCTCTTATGGCACCTGTCAGCTTGCTCTTTCTATGATTGAACCTGAATCCTTCAATAAAGAAGCAAAGTACAAAGAATGGATAGATGCAATGAAGGTAGAACTCTGATGTCTTGAAAAACATAATACTTGGAGTCTTACAGATTTACCCCCGGGTAAAACTCCAATTGGCTTAAAATGGGTTTTTAAAACTAAGTTTAAGCCTAATGGAGAAATTCTAAAACCCAAAGCTCGAATTGTGGTGAAAGGATATGTCCAGGAACATGGTATTGACTTTGAAGAAACTTTTTCACCCGTTGCCCTCTTTGAAACCATTCGACTTATCTTGTCTATAGCTGCACACCGCAGATGGAAGGTACACCAATTTGATGTTCAATCTGCTTTTCTAAATGGGCCATTGCAGAAGGAAAAACCAACCGTTTTTTGCCTTCAACAGATATTGAAAGTATAATTATCTTAATCCATATACACGTTTTTCTAAGTATTGTAAAACTAGTGGCTCAGTTATGTAATATGTAGAATGTTAATTTAGAGTCTTAGTATGTAAGGTTATGTATGTATAAGGAAGGGTTTAAAGTGTCAAGAACTAAAATTGTAAACTACCACCATGGGTATATATATCTGTATCAAGAGTCTGTAATAATAACATTCATTCATATCAATTCAAACGTTTGTTCAAGTTCCTCTCAAGTTCCATATTCAAATCATCATATTTAAAAACATAATCAAGAGCCTAATCGATCTTAAAGGGCCAACAATAGGTTAGAATATGGTAAGCAAATTCTTTAGACTGACAAGTTTCAAATTGTTATATAATAAGAGTTTACATGTCTGTGTGTGAAATGACCAGAATGAAGCAGCTGTATGTACGTACTGATGCTAGAACTATGGTTCTATGGAGCAGTATTGTCGATAACTACGAGAGGCGATCAGTATAATGGAAGGAATTGAAGAAGTTGCTTTGCTTAATAGGATGATTTTGAGTTTACTTATTTGGGATGAACGATCAAATTAATGGATGTATACATATTTATACACATCTTAAAACTAGTTTTTTTTGTTGGAGCTCAGCATGCTGCTTCACACATAACTGAATTTTTACTTTATAACTAAATATGAAGAAGTTTTAATGAAACCAGTTAAGTATAAATGTACAATTCATCAACCTTAAGTTACTCATGCGTGAGTGTGAAGAAAGGAGGCATTTTTACACTTAGTCTTTTTATATAAACAAAGCATCAATTTAAATTCTCACGTCTAAGGCTCAAAATAGATTGGATAGACGTAAATATCTTAACATATCATGTATGTTTTAAAAAAAGTTGATGAAAAAAAGTATAAATTAAATTCGGAAGCAAAAAATAAAATTTTATAGAAATTTAAATATATGAAGGTTATTGAAGTGTTTTGAACTTTTAAATAATTTCGAATCAATAGATGAAATAAGAGAGAAAATTATTCTCGTCATATTAGAGTTGTCCTTAAACTTATAGAGCTTAAAATATATAAATATTTTTAATAGTTAATTGGATCACTGATAAGTCAATGACCCATCCTATCATCTCAATTATTCAAGTATGAAGTATTGTGCCACTAGGCTGTAACATCCCGAATAAAAGATCTCAATCCCAAACTTGATACCACCCTGTATGAAGGAACTTATCTTATGTGAGAAAATCTCATGGCCCAACCTGAAACACCTTTTTTCTATCACATGTGGGATTTTAATCCAAAAACTCTCCATATTTTGATAAGGTTTTAAGATCAAGATAAAAATTTATCTAAGAATTCTTTTAGAACAACCTCACTGACAACCAACATCATAGGCTGTGAGGAAAGATAACTAAGATATTCTAAAAGTTACACATTAGCGTGACAAATAAGTACAATTATATATTTGATCACCAATCTAGTATTTTAATCAAATTTAACCATCATCATGTAAAAGAGAAAGAATTAAAAATTTTAATGACTAACTTCGTGCACGTAGAAGAGAAAGGATTATGTAGAAGAGAAAGAATTAAAATTTTTAATGTCTAACTTCATGCTCGCTATAAACATACATATATCTAATGGATAAAATACCAAAAGATCATTGAAATGTTAATATTTGAATGTGTAATATATTGTTCTTTCCAACAAGTGAGGGTTTGAGTTGCTTAGCACACGATGATGCGCCGATAGTATAATACTTAGTAGTTTATATTATAGTTAAAAAAACCTAAAAGATAAGGTAAATCAATAAACAAAAACTAAGGATAATATAAATGAATTAAGATTAATCAATATCCGCTAATAACTACACTTGAGAAAAACATGATGTATACATCATTTTCACATCAAGCAAACTTTTATTGAACGTATTTATTATGGAATTAAACTTTACCTATTGTTTTTTCAATAATTAAATTTCTTTAATAAAAAAGACAATGTATTTATTTTAACTTTTAATAATAAAAAATTAGTCACATATCACATGCCTTTTGAACATCGCATTGGTTCTTAGAACACTAGATATCATTACAATAAACTATATACAATATTAAATAATGATATAATTTAACGTATACTTGAAAATCCTTAAAACTTGTAATTTGTAATCCATATTTAAAAATTGAAATGAGATGATATGATTAGTGTAGATTTGATTTCTACACATGACATCAATTATACAATTCACAAATCAATTAATAGAGTGAATTCAATCAAACTTACTTAAAGAAGAGGAGTCCATCTTCTAGGTATGAGGTGATAAATAAGTCATTATGATTACTCTAATTGAGAGTTTTGTTTGTATACAATTGATGGATTCAATTTTATGGTGTTAGAGTTTTTTTCTTATTCCCTGATAATGATAAGTAGAGAAGATGAAAGAAGAATAGAATTAATTATTTGGCACACAGACTCTTAAATCGTTTTAACCACCAAATTTACACATTTGCCCCTTAAGATATTAACTTCCATCAAATTAAATACCCAAAGTATTAGGACTAAACACATATAACCCAAACAAATGTCAAATCGTTAAAAAGCCACATAAATATTTCTATCATTCTCCCACTTGGCCGTTAGACCATTTACTAAACATCTATGTGTGAGTATTAATTAATATAAAACATAATATTAAGCAAACTTTTAATACATCATTTTCACATCAAGCAAACTTTTATTGAACTTATTTATTATGAGTATTAAACTTTACCTATTTTCTTTTCAATAATTAAACTCCTTTTCATAAAAGGGACAACATATTTATTGTAACTTTTATAATAAATAATTAATCACATTTCACACGCCTTTTGGACATCGTCTTAGTTCTTAGAACACTAAATAGCATCATTACAATAAATGATATACATTATTAAATAATGATATAATTTAACATATATTTGAAAATTCTTAAAATTTGTAGTTTGTGATCCATATTTAAAAAATGAAATGAAATGATATGATTACTGTGTAGCATTAATTTCTACATAAGATATTAATTATACTAGTTTCAAATCTATCAATTAAATAAATTCATAAAACTTTCATGAAGGAGAGGACTCCATCTCTATGAAATGATGAAGAAGTAAGGATGCTTAATCGGTTAACAGTCTTTTTTGGCTTCAATTGATGGATTCAATTTTATGGTGATAGAGTTTCTTATCATTGCGAGATGATGATACATAGCGAGAGAAAATGAAAGAAGAATAAAATTAATTATTTTACAAACATACTCCTAAATCGTTTTAACCACCAAATTTACAAATTAGCCTCTTAGGATATTAACTTCTATCAAAGTAGATACGCTAAGTATTACGACCACACATACATAACTCAAATAAATGTCACTGGTCAAAATGACACAAAAATATTTCTAACATTCTTCCATTTGGTCGTTAGGCCATTTTAATAAACCTGTATGCGTGAGTATTAGTATATAATATAACATTAAACAAACTTTTAATACATCATTTTCACATCAAGAAAACTATTATGAGTATTAAAGTGTACCTATGTTCTTTTTAATAATTAAACACCATTTCATAAAAGAAGACTGAGTATTTATAGTAACTTTTAATAATAAAAAATTGAGTAAATTGCTATTTTGGCCCCTGGGTTAGGGCCATTTACCCTATCAGCCCAAAAAGAAATCTTTTGACATATCAACTCCTAACATTTTATTTCTTAACTGTTTTGGCCCCTGATACTAACTCTCTTAACTTTTTCTGTTAAGTGTAAGGGTATTTTAGTCATTTTACACATTAAGGACAATTTATGTAAATTTTAAATCTTTAAGTCTATTTATGTACATTTGTAAAACATACCAATACAACCACCACACACCTACCTCACTCCGCCCATTGTCACCACCGGCACATCGACGGCTGCCATCGGCTGCCATTGTCGCCAAAACCCACCAACACCAATGCCACCGCCATAGCCACTGCAACCACCACCACCGTCATCATATTTCAAATTTCTCCTATTTTGATCATCTTCAAGATTACCTAATGAGTTCTCTGAACTATGATGCAATGAATCTCATCTTCTTCATGTTCGGCGAGGCCACCACCTCATCCACCGACCCATACCCACCGACCGCCACCATAGGTCCGGCAAGGCCACTACCACATCCACCATTGCCACACAGTTTACTCCACCTTCACCATTGTAAGCACTTTCATCAACGCACCATCGTCATCATCACTATCAAAATCGATGGATGCCGGCCGGCCTTGCCTACCATCTATTTGGCCGGCGATGAGGACCATCGGCATCATCACCATCACTGATGTAAGTACTCCTTCCACAAATTCGTTAGAAATATGGTGGTGGTTGTGATGGCGGTGATCGACATCTGTTGTCGTCATAGATCTGGCAGTGGTTGCGGTGGCTGTGAGGCATGTTTTTGTCAGAGTAAAGGGTAGGGTGTGGTCTTCGAAGATCTAAATAATGTGGTTGTCGAAGAAGTGGTAGCCATTGGTCGATTAGGTGCTAGTGGTGGTGGAGAGCAGTGGTGTGACTGTGGTCGGTGGAGATCACAACTCTAATCATAGGAGATTTGAGGATAGAGTGAAGAAGGAAGAGGTTGATTTTGTTGATGATGATGGTGTTAGGTGGTAATGCTGTTGTGTTAGGTGGTGGTGTTGTTTGTGGCTATATTGGTAATGTTAAAAATATACATAAATAACCCTAAAGATTTAGCCTATACATAAATAGTCCTTAAGATGGAAATTGACCAAAATACCCTTACACTTAACTGAAAAAATTTAACAAAGTTAGTATCAAGGGCCAAAATAGTTAAGAAATAAAACGTTAAGCGTTGATACGTCAAAAGACTCCTTTTTGGGCTAATAGGGTTAAATGGCCATAACCTGAGGGCCGAAATAGTAATTTACTCTAAAAAATTAGTTACCTTTCATACGCCTTTTGTACAAAGTCTTGGTTCCAATAACACTAGATATCATTACAATAAAGTATATACATTATTAAATAATGATATAATTTAACATATAATTGAAAATTCTTAAAATCGACAATTTGTAATCCATATTTAAAAAATAAAATGATTGATATGATTATAGTATAAAATTGATTTTTTCATATGATATGAATTATGCAAGTTCCAAATCAATTAATAGAGTGTATTCAATAAAACTTACTTGAAAAGGAGGATTCCATCTTCTTACAGGACCAGGTTAGGGAGAGATCAATGCAATAATATCACAGGTGTTGGAGAGATAACAAGCAAATACTTATAATATCAAATGGGGTACCGGCTATAAGAAACAAAGAACTAAAGAAAAAAATACAACCAAGAACAAAGCAGTTGGTTTTCAAGGATATTGTATATTGCACTCAAGTGTTCAACCAAAGTTACAAGGTTTAGTCACTAAGAACTGAGACATGAGATACTTTATACTACAACCTATAGTCGGCCAAACTTTGAAAGCCAGCTAGAAACACTAATCCAGACAACAAAATCAATGTAGTGTCAAAAGGCAGATTGTCTTTTGACTTGTGACTATGACATGGTATAGCTCGTATTCTAATGTATTATAAAAGGATAAAAGTATAAGAGTAGAAAGTTATAGACCAAAGACCTTAATCTATAGTCGACAAAAGAATGGAGCTTTTCACCAACTTATCTAAGTTAGTGACGAGTAGAGATGGCAGCGAAAAGTAGTTTAGCTTTTATCAAAAGGTGATAAAAAAAGCATGTCTTCTCTGTCTTTGTAAGAAATCAGTCTTTGGATTTGGAAGAAATCAGTCTTTGGCTTCGGAAGACTTTGTCTTAAAGCTTCGGAAGGCTTTATCTTTGGCTTCGGATGATATGGACTTTTGGCTTCGGTAGATTTTATACTTATTATAATTCACTGAGTTGTATAAAATCTTCCAATCTAACTTTCTTGTACTTGAGTTTTGCATGCTGAGAGCTCTTTGGTTGCAATAGCCTTAAAGTGTGATCCTTACAATTCTAATTATGAGATGATCAAGAAGTCATGATGATTAATCTGGTTGAGAGTCGTGTTTGCCTTCAATTGATGGATTCAATTTATAGATCTATCCTCTTTATCTAATATTAATAATTTAACTTAATTTTACTTCTAGAGTCGGGATAATGCCACATACTTGGTCGTTTTTACTGGCTGATGATACATAATTTAATGGTATAGTTATACTTGAGAATGTCAAGATCTTCAAAAACATATTTATTTGAATTCCATCGCTATGTTTTGTTAATGATAAAGAAAAATAGTTATGGAATGAAGTATGAATAAACAATTTAAAATATATAATGATGAAATGTTATTATGGTATTGTTAATATATATTTAACTAAAATATTAATATTAAAGTTTCTTTTTATTATTTATCGAAACTTACAATTACAATCAACAATTAATTACAAATTTGAGTAAAGTATAAATATTTATGTTTTTTTATTTATTAAAATATTTAGAAAGGTATAAATTATTGAAATTGGTAATCAAAATTATTAATATAAATGGTATAAACTTAAATATAGATGGTATAAACTTAAATATAGAAGGTATTAATTAGTTTGTTATAAGCGTGAAAATAAAAGAAGAGGATGATAAAAAGTTGCCACACGTATAAAATCATTTTGATTTATTAAAAGTAGGATATGAATAACTATACATACATTTGTGTAGTTACGTGCGGTTCTTATTAATTTCATCAAAGGGTTTATTGTTTAATAATATCAAGGTGAGTCGTAAATGTGTTAATCTCTGTTAAGAGTCTTATACGAACTATTTTTTTAATGTAATTTTATTTTATTATTAACCATGGCAAGTAATATATTATATTATTTAGAATAGTTAAATTGTTTACAACCATTCAAAACACGTGTTTTATTTTTATCATTCGTGTAGTACAAGAGGTGAAATATTCCTTTGGGTTTTTACATTTCATTACCCACTCAAACATAATTTTACTTGAAAATTATACTAGTTTCTCAATTCAATTCCATTCCATTCCATTCCTTCCAACCAAACGCCCCCTTAGTCTTTTTATATAAACAAAGCATCGATTTAAATTCTCACGTCTAAGGCATAAAATAGATTGGATAGACGTACATATCTTAACATATCATGTGTGTTTTAAAAAAAGTTATTGATGAAAAAAAGTATAAATTAAATTTGGAAGCAAAAAATAAAGTTTTATAGAAATTTAAGAGTAAAATATCATTTTCATCCCTCACGTTTTGTTGAATTTGCCATTTCAATCCAAAAATATTTTTTTGCCGTTTCAGTCACTGTAGTTTACTAAATGTTGTCATTTTCATCCACTCCACTAATACCGTTAAAACTCTGTTAAAACTCCGTTAAATATGAGGATATTTTAGTCTTTTTCAACACTCTAATTATCCAATTAAAACAAATTAATTAATTAATATTCAATTAAAACTAAAGAACACATGAAGCAACTCGTGAGACCGGTCACTTCGATTAATTCTAACACATGATGTTCGATTAAGGTCTGTTGTGAGATTTTAATTAATCTTCACATTTTATTTGAGCGTGTACTATTGTTCGATTGAGATCTACTGTTGTCATGCTTTGTTTTATTGAGATCTGCTATTGTCACGTTCAAAGACCTCAATCAAATAAAGCATGTTAACAATAAACCTCAATTCCATAACAGACATCAATCAAATAACGGTATACGTTCGAACGAAACGTGAAGATTAATTAAAATCCCACGACAGACCTCAATCGAGAAACATGAGTTACAGTTAATCGAAGCTTTTAAATCAAAGTATCTAGCCTCACTAGTCGTTTCATGTGTTTTTTAGTTTTAATTGAATATTAATTGATTAATTTGTTTTGATTGGATAATTAGGGTGTTCAAAAATACTAAAATACCCTCATATATAATGGAGTTTTCACGAAGTTTTAACGGTGTTAGTGAAGTGGATGAAAATGGCAACATTTGGTAAACAAAAGTGACCAAAATGGCAAAGAAAAGTTTTTGGATTAAAATAGCAAATTCAAAAAAACGTCTGGGAGGAAAGTAGCATTTTACTTGAAATTTAAATATATGAAGGTTATTGAAGTGAAATACAATGCACTTTACTTTGTATGGGTTTTGAACTTTTAAATAATTTCGAATCAATGGCATGAAACAAGAGAGAAAATTATTCTCGTCATTTAGAGTTGTCCTTAAACTTATAAAGCTTAAAATAAATAAATATTTTTAATAGTTAATTGGATCACTGATAAGTCAATGACCCCACCCTACCATCTCAATTATTCAAGTATGAAACATTGTGCCACTAGGCTGTCACATTCCCAAATAAAAGATCTCAATCCCGAACTTGATACCACCCTTTATGAAGAAACTTATCTTACGTGAGAAAATCTCATGGCCCAACCTGAAACACCTTTTTTCTATAACATGTGGGATTTTAATCCAGAAGCTCTCCATATTTTGATAAAGTTTTAATATCAAGATAAAAATTTATCTGAGAATTCTTTTAGAACAACCTCACTGAGAACCAACATCATTGGCCGTGAGAAAAAATAACTAAGAAATTCTAAAAGTTACACATTCATGCAACAAATAAGTACAATTATATATTTGATCACCAAAAGAATTAAAAATTTTAATGACTAACTTCATGCACGTAAAAGAGAAAGAACTAAAAAAAATTTAATGACTAACTTCATGCTGATTATGTAGAAGAGAAAGAATTAAAATTTTTAATGACTAACTTCATGCTCGCTATAAAGGTACATATATCTAACAGATAAAATACCAAAATATCATTGCCGTGTTTATATTTGAATGTGTAATATACTGTTCTTTCCAACAAGTGAGGGTTTGAGTTGCTTAGCACACAAATGCGTCCGTAGTATAATACTAAGTAGTTTATATTATAGTTAAAAAAATATAAAAGATAAGGTAAATTAATAAACAAAAAGTAAGGATAATATAAATGAATTAAGATTAATCAATATCCGCTAATAGTCCAGTAATAACAACACTTGAGAAAAACATGATGTATACATCATTTTCACATCAAGCAAACTTTTATTGAACGTATTTATTATGCGTATTAAACTTTACTTATTGTTTTTTCAATAATTAAATTTCTTTTAACAAAAAAGACAATGTATTTATTTTAACTTTTAATAATAAAAAATTAGTCACATATCACATGCCTTTGAACATCGCATTGGTCCTTAGAACACTAGATATCAGTACAATTAAGTATATACAATATTAAATAATGATATAATTTAACATATAATTGAAAATCCTTAAAACTTGTAATTTGTAATCCCTATTTAAAAATTGAAATGAGATGATATGATTATTGTGTAGAATTGATTTCTACACATGACATCAATTATACAATGCACAAATCAATCAATAGAGTGAATTCAATAAAACTTACATAAAGAAAAGGAGTCCATCTTCTAAGTATGAGATGATAAAGAAGTCATTATGATAACTCTAATTGAGAGTTTTGTTTGTGTCACACCCTCAAAATCCACGTGCGGAGTTTTACCGCGAGGCGTGTGAACAAACCAGGATCACAGTCACTAGTTACTCAGAACGACACTATATGCCACATTTAAAAATAAACCAATCAAAGCTCAAGTTTTAAAACCATGCGGAAGCGTTTTGTAAATAAGACAAACCCAAAGTATGTAAATGTAAAATTTGGCAAAACACGCGCCAACCCATTATTCAAATCTCATAAATAAAATTCAAATGTCATGACTTAAGATGAAGTCTTAGAATGCATGCTGGACCTGTGTTGTGCTCCTAATGGCAAACTGAATCAACGACCTGAGAATAGCATACTAAAAATGTCAACACAATGGTTGGTGAGTTCAAGAGTTTGCATTTAACATAAACAACAATAATTTGCATAACATAAGAAGTGCATTGAAATAGATAGCTAGTCTATATTCATAAGTAATAACAATAGTGATTTCGCGATCGAAGCTGACTGTGTTGCGTTTGTTGCCTCCCGTCACGACTTACCAGGTCGTAACGATGTTTGTGTTTAGGACAATATTGCACCCGTTTGACCTCGAGTCGCACAGGTGGGGCTTGTCAAACCCAGTAGTACTACCCAAGATTTCCCGCTAGTTACCATTATTAACGATCCGAAAGTGTGAGGACTTTCAAGGTATTATACACCATGTTAAAACATACACAACTTATAATAATAATATAGCGTTTGTGAACAAGTATGCTACCTCCCCCAAAAGAGAGTGTTTAAAAGTGGGGCATGAACTCACCTGATGTGCAAGGATAATGACAAGAGAGAACTGATGATGGATGGAAAGACAACCCTTCAAAGGTTACCTAGAACACGTAAGTACATAAGTACATGTGCACAGAAAACTTAACAACCCTAAGTGCTCAATAAACACATTGACCCAAGGCTTTGGAAAACAAGACTCCTCTAACCTAGTTGACCCGTTTGACCCGTTGGTGACATATTAATTGAAATCTCGTTTAATCAAATGTATCAACTTATCATACATGATTATCAAACAAAGTATTCACGCATATCACATCATCAATCCAAGTTCAACCTAGATCATCATACAACTTATGCGAATCTCAAACAATCAACATGCTCAACACAATCATAAATATATCACAACTAATAATTCATTCATGAAGTCTAATCATGCACAACATGCCATGTGAAGCCACTCACGACTTCACACCCTAAACCCTGCCAATCCTACTAAGTAGGGGCCTCAGATTCGCACGCGTGTATGACAATCATAATAACATAAATCAACAAGATTCATTCCAACTAACAAACACAATAATGATCAATTCCAATCCCAAACATGATTTCCTAATCACTAGCCATAATTCATCATCATGTATAATCACCAAGAACCTACATTCTTTAAATGATCAATCAAGCATCCATACAACCCAAGTAACACATTCCACCACATTAGACATCATCCATAAGCATTCTAACATGCTCCTAACACCATAAACATGCTCACATCATCATATCCAATGATCTTCAAAAATAAAGTTTCCCTTTTTAGAAGGTAACACCCAAAAGCAATCTAACATCCAATTCCTTCATAGTTTTATCAATTTTATACCTATTCAAGTTCATAACATTCATTCTAACATGATAATCATCACTAATTCATCAAAATTCCCAATCATCATGCATAAAAGTTTCCACTTATAGTAAGGTATGAACAAACACTAGATTTCATGACTTTTCTTGCACAATTCAAGTAAACCAACATCCAAGCAACGTATCCAACATCATACAATCATCAAATCATGAATTCCAAGAACAAAAAGTTTCCTCTTAAGGCAATGTGATAACAATGTGATCAAACCATGGAATTCTTGCATAATCAACATAATCTAACATTCATACAATCTAACCAACATCAAATTAACATCTAACAATCATCAATTTCACTTTTTCATCATCAATTTCGAATTAGGGTTCATCAAGAATCAAAAACCATGAAAAACTTGATAAAACTCACCTTTAAACGTGTAGGGATGATGATTAACACTTGCTAACACTTGGAACTACTCAAAATCGAATTGTTCTTGCTTGTTCTTGATCAAAATCGCAAAGAATGAGGGTGGGGAAGAGAGGTTACGGCTGAAATGGGGTTTGGGGCTAGGGTTGGATTTAATTTTGTTTAAATATGGTAACTTTTTATTTCAATCCAATTACAAAATAAACCCCATTGTTTATATTTTATAAAAACTAATCTTTTCAACACTTTTTAATAGGTTTCAACTACAAAATATAAACATTACTAATCAACAATAATAATCACATACATTTTCAACTAATAGCAAAACATATGAGATCATAGTTACACATTGTCACGTTATCAAGTAAAATTCACAAACAATAACTTAAAATGCATGAATCACATAACCACAACTAATAATCAACATTATTCACTAGGTTATCATTTGTTTACCATAGATAATTGTTATTAAGTCACCAACATTCAACGACAACTAGTGTGTGCTCACGACACGTGTATGCAAGACCTAACGGAACTAGCGGAGTTTGGTAACGGAAAATTACTAGATGTCACATTATCCCCATGTTGAAAGAATTTTCGTCCCGAAAATTGCGTTACATGGTTGTGTTACATCACTGGTTTACTGCATTGGCATGACGAAATCGAGTGAGTTGTCACATCATCCCCATGTTGAAAGAAATTTCGTCCCGAAATTTAATCAGTACCTTCCCCGGCTGTGACCGTCGTTTCGAACAGATGAGGATACTTGAGCTTCATCTGATCCTCGCGTTCCCACGTGAATTCCGGTCCACGTTTTGAGTTCCAACGAACCTTGACTATAGGTATTTTGCTTTGCTTAAGAGTTTTGACCTCACGGTCCATTACTTCAACAGGCTCCTCAACAAAACGCAATTGCTCATCCACTTGTACTTCCTCGAGTGGTACAACCAAAGTCTCATCAGATAAGCACTTTTTTAGATTTGAGACGTGAAATACGTTGTGAATGCCATTTAATGACTCAGGCAGGTCTAACCGATACGCCACTGGACCTATTCTTTCAAGAATCTCAAATGGTCCAACGTATCTCGAGTTAAGCTTGCCTCTTTTGCCAAATCGTATGATGCCTTTCCATGGTGAGACCTTCAACAACACTTTGTCACCGACCTGAAACTCCAAAGGTTTTCGTCGCTTGTCTGCATAGCTCTTTTGTCTGTCTCGCGCTGCAGCCATACGGTTCCGTATCTGCACAATCTTTTCGGTAGTCTCGTGCACCAATTCAGGGCCAGTGAGCTGACTATCACCAACTTCAGCCCAACAAACTGGTGATCTACACTTTTGGCCATACAACGCCTCAAATGGTGCTGCCTGAATACTAGTATGGTAACTGTTATTGTACGAGAATTCAACCAAAGGTAGATGAACTTCCCAATTATTTCCAAAATCAATTACGCAAGCACGTAACATGTCCTCCAAAGTTTGAATAGTACGCTCGGTTTGTCCATCGGTCTGCGGATGATATGCAGTACTCATATCCAACCGCGTTCACAGAGATTTCTGTAACGACTGCCAGAAATGAGACGTAAAACGAGCATCACGATCAGAGATAATCGAGATCGGCACGCCATGTCTTGAGACCACCTCCTTCAGGTAAATTCTGGTTAATTTGTCCATTTTGTCCGTCTCCTTGATCGCCAAGAAGTGAGCTGACTTAGTCAGTCGATCCACGATCACCCATATCGTGTCACAACCATTAGAAGTTCTGGGTAATTTAGTAATAAAGTCCATAGAGATCTGTTCCCACTTCCATAAAGGAATCTCAGGTTGTTGCAGTAACCCAGATGGCTTTTGATATTCCACTTTAACCTTGGAACAGGTCAGACACTTGCTCACATACGTTGCTACGTCTGCCTTCATATTAGGCCACCAATAGTGCGCTTTCAGGTCATGATACATTTTGTCAGAACCAGGGTGTATGGAATATTTAGACTTATGTGCTTCACCCATGACTAAATCTCTCAAATCTCCATACATGGGTACCCAAAGTCTATCCATGAAATACCAGATTCCATCAGATTTGACCTCCAACTATTTGTCCATCCCACGTAAGGATTCAGATCCAATGTTTTCCGCTTTCAAAGCTTCTGTCTGAGCTTCCTTGATTTGTTCAGGCAAATGAGTGCTAATCGTAAGCTGCAAAGCACGCACTCGCCAGGGCTTAGCAGTCTCCTTCCTACTCAAAGCATCAGCGACTACATTCGCCTTTCCTGGGTGATATTTGATAGCACAATCGTAATCGTTTAACAGTTCCACCCAGCGTCGCTGCCTCATGTTTAGCTCTTTCTGCTCAAAGATATGCTGAAGACTCTTGTGATCGGTGTAAATGGTGCATTTGGTACCGTACAAGTAATGTCTCCACATCTTCAAGGCAAAAATCACTGCACCTAACTCCAAATCATGAGTAGTATAGTTCTTTTCATGCACCTTCAGTTGTCTCGAGGCATAGGCTATTACCTTGCCACGTTGCATCAGGACACAACCAAGTCCTTGGATAGAAGCATCACAGTAAACCATAAAATCATCACTTCCTTCTGGTAATGCTAATATTGGCGCGCTACAGAGTTCTGTTTCAACAACTGAAAAGCGGCTTCTTGACTCTCACCCCATTTATACGTTGTTCCTTTATGGGTCAAGGCTGTGAGAGGTTGAGCGATTTTTGAAAATCCTTCGATGCAACGTCGATAGTACCCTGCCAGTCCAAGAAATTGCCTTATCTCACTAGGCGTCTTGGGTACCGACCAGTTCTTTATAGCCTCAATCTTTGTAGGATCCACATGTATTCCTTTCTCGTTAACAATGTGACCCAAGAATTGCACCTCACGAATCCAGAAATCACACTTAGAAAACTTGGCATACAACTGTTCCTTCCTAAGCAATTCCAAGATTACACATAGATGCTCCTCATGCTCCTCCTTGGTCTTTGAATAGATCAATATGTCATCAATAAACACGATAACAAACTGATCGAGGTAGGGTTTGCACACACGATTCATAAGATCCATGAATACCGCTGGTGCATTAGTCAACCCAAAGGGCATGACCAAGAATTCATAATGACCATAACAAGTGCGGAATGCGGTTTTAGAGATGTCTTCCTCCCGAACTCTCAGTTGATGATAACCGGACCTCAAATCAATTTTTGAGTAATAGCTTGATCCCTGAAGTTGATCAAATAAGTCATCAATACGAGGCAAAGGGTATCGGTTCTTGACTGTGACCTTGTTCAACTCTCTGTAGTCAATGCACATACGAAAGGTACCATCTTTCTTCTTAACAAAAAGTACAGGTACTCCCCACGGTGATGAGCTCGGTCGAATAAATCCTTTATCCAATAGCTCCTGAAGTTGTGCAGATAGTTCCTGCAGTTCGTTTGGTGCTAACCGATAAGGTGCTCTCGCAATTGGAGCTGCTCCGGGAGTCAAATCAATCTGAAATTCAACCGGATGATGAGGTGGTAGTCCAGGCAGATCCTCTGGAAACACCTCCGTAAAGTCACGAACTACCGGGATATTCTCTATCTTCTTCTTTTCTTGTTGTTTATCGGTCACAAGGGCTAATATGGCTAAGTGACCCTTGCGTAGCCACTTCTGCGCTTTCATAAAAGATATGATGCCTATCACAGCACCACTCTTCTCGCCCTTAACTGAGAGAATCTCTCCCTCTTTTAGAGGAATGCGAATAACCTTCTCATGGCATATGACTTCTGCCTGCTTCTCAGACAGCCAATCCATACCTACGACCACGTCAAAACTCCCAAGTGTAATAGGCATGAGATCGATATCAAAGGTATGCCCAGCGAGTTCTATCTTACAACCCTTAAGGATATACGTAACGGAGATTTGCTTACCATCAGCTAATTCTACGGTATACTTAGGGTCCAACGCAGAAGGCATATCACTTAGGAGACTACAGAATTTAGTAGAAATAAAACTCCTATCGGCTCCAGTATCAAACAGTATAGAAGCAAAACGACCATTAATAGGAAATTTACCAGTAACAGTAGTAGGATCGTTTAGAGCCTCACCTGATCCCATGACAAAGGCTCTCCCTTTTGCTCCACCATTGTTGCCACCATTATTGTCACCACTGCCCCCATTATTGTTATTACCACCATTTCCATTGCCATTACCATTTCTTTTTAATTGAGGGCAATTTCTCTTGTAATGCCCCTCTTTTCCACATTCAAAGCAACCCTTTGGCGTTTCATAGGGCCGCTGGGACTGCTGGGGCTTCTTCATCAACTCCCCACGACAATCCTTTGCCGCGTGTCCAACCTTCCCACAACGCTGGCATCGAAAGCTATCACACCTGCCAGTGTGGTGATAGTTGCATCGGTTGCATTTGGGGCTTTTCCCCGCATAACCACCGGGTCCTTGAGTTAGGGCAGACGATTGGTTGAAGTTGCGGTTGTTATCAAACCTCCTTTGTTGCTGTTGTTGTTGAGGCTGTTATTGCTGAGGTTGACTACCAGATGTCGATCCCTTGCTGGCATTACTTTCCCACTTGCGTTTATTGTCGGGCATGCTTGTCACAGCGCCCCGCTTAGGCAACTTCCCTTGCTCCACTGCCTGATCGGTGAGTTTATGAGCCAATCGAATGACCTGTTGAATAGTAGGAAGATTTGCAGCGGTCACCATACTTTGAATTTCTGGCACCAACCCACGTAAGTAGAGCTCAATTCGTCGGCTCGGCGGGTCAACCATGCCAGGACAGAGTGTAGCCAGCTCGTGAGACCTAGTAGTGTAAGCTTCAATGTCAGATCCTTCCATCTTTAATTGCCAGAACTCGGCTTCTAGCTTCTGAACTTCATTACGAGGGCAGTATTCCTCTGTCAGCATCGTTTTGAATTCATCCCATGGCAGCGCGTTTGCCATCGCCTGACCAAGCATCTGCACTTGCGCATTCCACCACGTGAGTGCTGCACCCTCAAGTGTCCCCGTGGCGAATTTCACCTGGTCCACCGCTGGACAGTTGCATTTGGCGAAGACTGATTCAGTCTTCTCGAACCACCTCACGAGCCCTACAGCTCCCTCAGATCCACTGTAGGTATGGGGCTTGCAATCCATAAATGCCTTGTAAGTACACCCAGGTGGTCCTGTATTCACATGACAGAGTATTTAAATCGAACCAAATGAATTTATCACTTAACGGAATATTTGCGTAATCGATGACTAAAGTCACCGTTTACCTCCAAACTGAGCGGGTTGAGTGTTCAATGCCGCCTGCACATGCTGATTAATCAGAGCAGCTAATTCAGCTGGGGTCATGTTCACGGTGCCGGTGCCACGTCCTCCGCCACGCCCACGGCCACGTCCACGTCCACTTCCACTGCCTCGGCCGTCCATATTTCACTTTACATTTACAAACACAATAATGAGTAACATCCAACATATTAATCTCATTCAAGTATGGTAAATAATAAGAAATAATGTACTGCCACAACCACAACATTTATAACCAAAATAATAACTTATCATAAATAAATTGTAAGTAACTCACAAAATATCCAATCAATGTCAAAATTTCAAGTTTTCAGTTGTGTGGGAAACAACCCTTCCCACATAGGTTTTAAAAAAAAACACTATGAAGTCTAGATCATATATATAGAAAAGAATAAATCAAACAAATCTGATCCATCACTATCTCCGCCGTCTGGGGCTTCTTCGGGCTCTTCCTCGGGGTCTTCATTAACATCTTCTGCTGGTGCAGGATGGTCCACAATCTGTAGTGCTGCAAACTGTGCCTCCAATCCGGTCAACCTATCCTCCACACCTACATTATGAAGCTCCTGCTCGTCCATACGCTCCACAAGCTGCATCACAGTACCAGTCAGGGTATGATGTCCAGTAATAGCCATCGAGAGTCGATCCTGGAGTGTCTCCACTAGTAGGCGTAGCTGGCGCACTTCATATGCTAAAGTGGAGTTCTCGTCAGTGAGTACTCTGATACGCCGACGCTCAGTGTCAAGAGTCGCAACTAAAGCAGCCACAGCCTGCTCGAGAGGAACGTCAAGTGAGGGAAGAGCAGGTGCCATAGAGGTAGTAGCTGACCTGGTCCTGGGTTCGTAGAGGCAGTAGCTGTCCTTAAACTTATAAAGCTTAAAATAAATAAATATTTTTAATAGTTAATTGGATCACTGATAAGTCAATGACCCCACCCTACCATCTCAATTATTCAAGTATGAAACATTGTGCCACTAGGCTGTCACATTCCCAAATAAAAGATCTCAATCCCGAACTTGATACCACCCTTTATGAAGAAACTTATCTTACGTGAGAAAATCTCATGGCCCAACCTGAAACACCTTTTTTCTATAACATGTGGGATTTTAATCCAGAAGCTCTCCATATTTTGATAAAGTTTTAATATCAAGATAAAAATTTATCTGAGAATTCTTTTAGAACAACCTCACTGAGAACCAACATCATTGGCCGTGAGAAAAAATAACTAAGAAATTCTAAAAGTTACACATTCGTGCAACAAATAAGTACAATTATATATTTGATCACCAAAAGAATTAAAAATTTTAATGACTAACTTCATGCACGTAAAAGAGAAAGAACTAAAAAAAATTTAATGACTAACTTCATGCTGATTATGTAGAAGAGAAAGAATTAAAATTTTTAATGACTAACTTCATGCTCGCTATAAAGGTACATATATCTAACAGATAAAATACCAAAATATCATTGCCGTGTTTATATTTGAATGTGTAATATACTGTTCTTTCCAACAAGTGAGGGTTTGAGTTGCTTAGCACACAAATGCGTCCGTAGTATAATACTAAGTAGTTTATATTATAGTTAAAAAAATATAAAAGATAAGGTAAATTAATAAACAAAAAGTAAGGATAATATAAATGAATTAAGATTAATCAATATCCGCTAATAGTCCAGTAATAACAACACTTGAGAAAAACATGATGTATACATCATTTTCACATCAAGCAAACTTTTATTGAACGTATTTGTTATGCGTATTAAACTTTACTTATTGTTTTTTCAATAATTAAATTTCTTTTAACAAAAAAGACAATGTATTTATTTTAACTTTTAATAATAAAAAATTAGTCACATATCACATGCCTTTGAACATCGCATTGGTCCTTAGAACACTAGATATCAGTACAATAAAGTATATACAATATTAAATAATGATATAATTTAACATATAATTGAAAATCCTTAAAACTTGTAATTTGTAATCCCTATTTAAAAATTGAAATGAGATGATATGATTATTGTGTAGAATTGATTTCTACACATGACATCAATTATACAATGCACAAATCAATCAATAGAGTGAATTCAATAAAACTTACATAAAGAAAAGGAGTCCATCTTCTAAGTATGAGATGATAAAGAAGTCATTATGATAACTCTAATTGAGAGTTTTGTTTGTGTCACACCCTCAAAATCCACGTGCGGAGTTTTACCGCGAGGCGTGTGAACAAACCAGGATCACAGTCACTAGTTACTCAGAACGACACTATATGCCACATTTAAAAATAAACCAATCAAAGCTCAAGTTTTAAAACCATGCGAAAGCGTTTTGTAAATAAGACAAACCCAAAGTATGTAAATGTAAAATTTGGCAAAACACGCGCCAACCCATTATTCAAATCTCATAAATAAAATTCAAATGTCATGACTTAAGATGAAGTCTTAGAATGCATGCTGGACCCGTGTTGTGCTCCTAATGGCAAACTGAATCAACGACCTGAGAATAGCATACTAAAAATTTCAACACAATGGTTGGTGAGTTCAAGAGTTTGCATTTAACATAAACAACAATAATTTGCATAACATAAGAAATGCATTGAAATAGATAGCTAGTCTATATTCATAAGTAATAACAATAGTGATTTCGCGATCGAAGCTGACTGTGTTGCGTTTGTTGCCTCCCGTCACGACTTACCAGGTCGTAACGATGTTTGTGTTTAGGACAATATTGCACCCGTTTGACCTCGAGTCGCACAGGTGGGGCTTGTCAAACCCAGTAGTACTACCCAAGATTTCCCGCTAGTTACCATTATTAACGATCCGAAAGTGTGAGGACTTTCAAGGTATTATACACCATGTTAAAACATACACAACTTATAATAATAATATAGCGTTTGTGAACAAGTATGCTACCTCCCCCAAAAAAGAGTGTTTAAAAGTGGGGCATGAACTCACCTGATGTGCAAGGATAATGACAAGAGAGAACTGATGATGGATGGAAAGACAACCCTTCAAAGGTTACCTAGAACACGTAAGTACATAAGTACATGTGCACAGAAAACTTAACAACCCTAAGTGCTCAATAAACACATTGACCCAAGGCTTTGGAAAACAAGACTCCTCTAACCTAGTTGACCCGTTTGACCCGTTGGTGACATATTAATTGAAATCTCGTTTAATCAAATGTATCAACTTATCATACATGATTATCAAACAAAGTATTCACGCATATCACATCATCAATCCAAGTTCAACCTAGATCATCATACAACTTATGCGAATCTCAAACAATCAACATGCTCAACACAATCATAAATATATCACAACTAATAATTCATTCATGAAGTCTAATCATGCACAACATGCCATGTGAAGCCACTCACGACTTCACACCCTAAACCCTGCCAATCCTACTAAGTAGGGGCCTCAGATTCGCACGCGTGTATGACAATCATAATAACATAAATCAACAAGATTCATTCCAACTAACAAACACAATAATGATCAATTCCAATCCCAAACATGATTTCCTAATCACTAGCCATAATTCATCATCATGTATAATCACCAAGAACCTACATTCTTTAAATGATCAATCAAGCATCCATACAACCCAAGTAACACATTCCACCACATTAGACATCATCCATAAGCATTCTAACATGCTCCTAACACCATAAACATGCTCACATCATCATATCCAATGATCTTCAAAAATAAAGTTTCCCTTTTTAGAAGGTAACACCCAAAAGCAATCTAACATCCAATTCCTTCATAGTTTTATCAATTTTATACCTATTCAAGTTCATAACATTCATTCTAACATGATAATCATCACTAATTCATCAAAATTCCCAATCATCATGCATAAAAGTTTCCACTTATAGTAAGGTATGAACAAACACTAGATTTCATGACTTTTCTTGCACAATTCAAGTAAACCAACATCCAAGCAACGTATCCAACATCATACAATCATCAAATCATGAATTCCAAGAACAAAAAGTTTCCTCTTAAGGCAATGTGTGAACAATGTGATCAAACCATGGAATTCTTACATAATCAACATAATCTAACATTCATACAATCTAACCAACATCAAATTAACATCTAACAATCATCAATTTCACTTTTTCATCATCAATTTCGAATTAGGGTTCATCAAGAATCAAAAACCATGAAAAACTTGATAAAACTCACCTTTAAACGTGTAGGGATGATGATTAACACTTGCTAACACTTGGAACTACTCAAAATCGAATTGTTCTTGCTTGTTCTTGATCAAAATCGCAAAGAATGAGGGTGGGGAAGAGAGGTTACGGCTGAAATGGGGTTTGGGGCTAGGGTTGGGTTTAATTTTGTTTAAATATGGTAACTTTTTATTTCAATCCAATTACAAAATAAACCCCATTGTTTATATTTTATAAAAACTAATCTTTTCAACACTTTTTAATAGGTTTCAACTACAAAATATAAACATTACTAATCAACAATAATAATCACATACATTTTCAACTAATAGCAAAACATATGAGATCATAGTTACATATTGTCACGTTATCAAGTAAAATTCACAAACAATAACTTAAAATGCATGAATCACATAACCACAACTAATAATCAACATTATTCACTAGGTTATCATTTGTTTACCATAGATAATTGTTATTAAGTCACCAACGTTCAACGACAACTAGTGTGTGCTCACGACACGTGTATGCAAGACCTAACGGAACTAACGGAGTTTGGTAACGGAAAATTACCAGATGTCACAGTTTGTGTGCAATTGATGGATTCAATTTTATGGTGTTAGAGTTTTCTTATTATTCCATAATAATGATACGTCGAGAACATGAAAGAAGAATAGAATTTATTATTTGTCAAACAGACTCTTAGGCCCCATTTGGCTCACGAAATTCTCATCAATTGGAATTGGAATTGAAAATTTTTCCATCCAAAATTATGTTTGGTTGGTCAATGGATGGAATTGGAATTGGACAAATTTCCCTCATTCATTGGAATTCACATTCCATCCACTTGCCGATGGAATGTTTAACAATCCAATTGAATGTTCAAAATTAACATTTCAATTTCACTCAAAATTGACCAACCAAACACGTTATCAATTTTAACAAGATTCCAATTCCAATTCCAATTTCAATTCCATTTCCAATTTCAATTTCTTTTCAAAACATTCTGCGAACCAAACGGCCCCTTAAATCATTTTAACCACCAAATTTACACATTAGGCCCTTAGGATATTAACTTCCATCAAATTAAATACGCTAAGTATTAGAACTACACACATATAACCCAAATAAATATCAAATGGTTAAAAAGCCACATAAATATTTCTACCATTCTCTTATTTGGCCGTTAGACCATTTTACTAAACATCTACATTTGAGTATTAATTAATATATAACATAATATCAAGCAAACTTTTAATACATCATTTTCACATAAAGCAAACTTTTATTGAACGTATTTATTATGAGTATTAAACTTTACCTATTTTCTTTTCAATAATTAAACTCCTTTTCATAAAATAGACAACGTATTTATTGTAACTTTTATAATAAATAATTAGTCACATTTCACACGCCTTTTGGACATTGTCTTGGTTCTTAGAACACTAAATATCATCATTACAATAAACGATATACATTGTTAAATAATGATATAATGTGACATATATTTGCAAGTTCTTAAAATTTGTAATTTGTGATCCATATTTAAAAGCTAAAATGAAATGATACGATTAATGTGTAGCATTAATTTCTACATAAAATATTAATTATACAAGTTTCAAATCTATAAATTAAATAAATTCAATAACACTTACTTGAAGGAGAGGACTACATCTTTTGAGTATGAAATGATGAAGAAGTCAGGATGCTTAATCCAGTTGACAGTCTTGTTTGGATTCAATTGATGGATTCAATTTTATGGTGATAGTGTTTCTTATTATTCACTGATGATGATACATAGATAGAGAAAATGAAAGAAGAATAAAATTAATTATTTAACAAACATACTCGTAAATCGTATTAACCACCAAATTTACAAATTAGTCTCTTAGGATATAAACTTCTATCAAATTAGATACGCTAAGTATTACGACCACACGTACATAACTCAAATAAATGTCAATGGTCAAAATAACACAAAAATATTTCAAACATTCTCCCATTTGGCCGTTAGGCCATTTTAATAAGCGTGTATGTGTGAGTATTAGACTATTAGTATATAATATAACATTAAACAAACTTTTAATACATCATTTTCACATCAAGAAAACTATTATGAGTATTAAAGTGTACCTATGTTCTTTTTAATAATTAAACACCTTTTCATAAAAGAAGACTGTGTATTTATTGTAACTTTTAATAATAAAAAATTGAGTAAATTACTATTTTGCCCCTGGGTTAGGGCCATTTACCCTATCAGCCCAAAAAGAAATCTTTTGACATATCAACTCCTAACATTTTATTTCTTAACTGTTTTGGCCCCTGATACTAACTCTCTTAACTTTTTCTGTTAAGTGTAAGGGTATTTTAGTCATTTTACACATTAAGAACAATTTATGTAAATTTTAAATCTTTAAATCTATTTATGTACATTTGTAAAACATACCAATACAACCACCACACACCTACCTCACTCAGCCCATTGTCACCACCGGCACATCGACGGCTGCCATCGGCTGCCATTGTCGCCAAAACCCACCACCACCAATGCCACCGCCATAGCCACTGCAACCACCACCATCGTCATCATATTTCAAATTTCTCCTATTTTGATCATCTTCAAGATTACCTAATGAGTTCTCTGAACTATGATGCAATGAATCTCATCTTATTCATGTTCGGCGAGGCCACCACCTCATCCACCGACCCATACCCACCGACCGCCACCATAGGTCCGGCAAGGCCACTACCACATCCACCATTGCCACACAGTTTACTCCACCTTCACCATTGTAAGCACTTTCATCAACGCACCATCGTCATCATCACTATCAAAATCCATGGATGCCGGCCGGCCTTGCCTACCATCTATTTGGCCGGTGATGAGGACCATCGGCATCATCACTATCACTGATGTAAGTACTCCTTCCACAAATTCGTTAGAAATATGGTGGTGGTTGCAATGGCGGTGATCGACATCTGTTGTCGTCATAGATCTGGCAGTGGTTGCGGTGGCTGTGAGGCATGTTTTTGTCAGAGTAAAGGGACACTAGGGTGTGGTCTTAGAAGATCTAAATAATGTGGTTGTCGAAGAAGTGGTAGCCATTGGTCGATTAGGTGCTAGTGGTGGTGGAGAGCAGTGGTGTGACTGTGGTCGGTAGAGATCACAACTCTAATCATAGGAGATTTGAGGATAGAGTGAAGAAGGAAGAGGTTGATTTTGTTGATGATGATGGTGTTAGGTGGTAATGCTGTTGTGTTAGGTGGTGGTGTTGTTTGTGGCTATATTGGTAATGTTAAAAATATACATAAATAACCCTAAAGATTTAGCCGATACATAAATAGTCCTTAAGATGGAAATTGACCAAAATACCCTTACACTTAACTGAAAAAATTTAACAAAGTTAGTATCAAGGGCCAAAATAGTTAAGAAATAAAACGTTAAGCGTTGATACGTCAAAAGACTCCTTTTTGGGCTAATAGGGTTAAATGGCCATAACCTGAGGGCCGAAATAGTAATTTACTCTAAAAAATTAGTTACCTTTCATACGCCTTTTGTACAAAGTCTTGGTTCCAATAACACTAGATATCATTACAATAAAGTATATACATTATTAAATAATGATATAATTTAACATATAATTGAAAATTCTTAAAATTGACAATTTGTAATCCATATTTAAAAAATAAAATGATTGATATGATTATAGTATAAAATTGATTTTTTCATATGATATGAATTATGCAAGTTCCAAATCAATCAATAGAGTGTATTTAATAAAACTTACTTGAAAAGGAGGATTCCATCTTCTTACAGGACCAGGTTAGGGAGAGATCAATGCAATAATATCACAGGTGTTGGAGAGATAACAAGCAAATACTTATAATATCAAATGGGGTACCGCCTATAAGAAACAAAGAACTAAAGAAAAAAATACAACCAAGAACAAAGCAGTTGGTTTTCAAGGATATTGTATATTGCACTCAAGTGTTCAACCAAAGTTACAAGGTTTAGTCACTAAGAACTGAGACATGAGATACTTTATACTACAACCTACAGTCGGCCAAACTTTGAAAGCCAGCTAGAAACACTAATCCAGACAACAAAATCAATGTAGTGTCAAAAGGCAGATTGTCTTTGGACTTGTGACTATGACATGGCATAGCTCGTATTCTAATGTATTATAAAAGGATAAAAGTATAAGAGTAGAAAGTTATAGACCAAAGACCTTAATCTATAGTCGACAAAAGAATGGAGCTTTTCACCAACTTATCTAAGTTAGTGACGAGTAGAGATGGCAGCGAAAAGTAGTTTAGCTTTTATCAAAAGGTGATAAAAAAAGCATGTCTTCTCTGTCTTCGTAAGAAATCAGTCTTTGGATTTGGAAGAAATCAATCTTTGGCTTTGGAAGAAATCAGTCTTTGGCTTCGGAAGACTTTGTCTTAAAGCTTCGGAAGGCTTTATCTTTGGCTTCGGATGATATGGATTTTTGGCTTCGGTAGATTTTATACTTATCATAATTCACTGAGTTGTATAAAATCTTCCAATCTAACTTCCTTGTACTTGAGTTTTGCATGCTGAGAGCTCTTTGGTTGCAATAGCCTTAAAGTGTGATCCTTACAATTCTAATTATGAGATGATCAAGAAGTCATGATGATTAATCTGGTTGAGAGTCGTGTTTGCCTTCAATTGATGGATTCAATTTATAGATCTATCCTCTTTATCTAATATTAATAGTTTAACTTAATTTTACTTCTAGAGTCGGGATAATGCCACATACTTGGTCGTTTTTACAGGCTGATGATACATAATTTAATGGTATAGTTATACTTGAGAATGTCAAGATCTTCAAAAACATATTTATTTGAATTCCATCGCTATGTTTTGTTAATGATAAAGAAAAATAGTTATGGAATGAAGTATTAATAAACAATTTAAAATATATAATGATGAAATGTTATTATGGTATTGTTAATATATATTTAACTAAAATATTAATATTAAAGTTTCTTTTTATTATTTATCGAAACTTACAATTACAATCAACAATTAATTACAAATTTGAGTAAAGTATAAATATTTATGTTTTTTTATTTATTAAAATATTTAGAAAGGTATAAATTATTGAAATTGGTAATCAAAATTATTAATATAAATGGTATAAACTTAAATATAGATGGTATAAACTTAAATATAGAAGGTATTAATTAGTTTGTTATAAGCGTGAAAATAAAAGAAGAGGATGATAAAAAGTTGCCACACGTATAAAATCATTTTGATTTATTAAAAGTAGGATATGAATAACTATACATACATTTGTGTAGTTACGTGCGGTTCTTATTAATTTCATCAAAGGGTTTATTGTTTAATAATATCAAGGTGAGTCGTAAATGTGTTAATCTCTGTTAAGAGTCTTATACGAACTATTTTTTTAATGTAATTTTATTTTTATTATTAACCATGGCAAGTAATATATTATATTATTTAGAATAGTTAAATTGTTTACAACCATTCAAAACACGTGTTTTATTTTTATCATTCGTGTAGTACAAGAGGTGAAATATTCCTTTGGGTTTTACATTTCATTACCCACTCAAACATAATTTTACTTGAAAATTATACTAGTTTCTCAATTCAATTCCATTCCATTCCATTCCTTCCAACCAAACGCCCCCTTAGTCTTTTTATATAAACAAAGCATCGATTTAAATTCTCACATCTAAGGCATAAAATAGATTGGATAGACGTACATATCTTAACATATCATGTGTGTTTTAAAAAAAGTTATTGATGAAAAAAAGTATAAATTAAATTTGGAAGCAAAAAATAAAGTTTTATAGAAATTTAAGAGTAAAATATCATTTTCATCCCTCACGTTTTGTTGAATTTGCCATTTCAATCCAAAAACATTTTTTTGCCGTTTCAGTCACTGTAGTTTACTAAATGTTGTCATTTTCATCCACTCCACTAATACCGTTAAAACTCTGTTAAAACTCCGTGAAATATGAGGATATTTTAGTCTTTTTCAACACTCTAATTATCCAATTAAAACAAATTAATTAATTAATATTCAATTAAAACTAAAGAACACATGAAGCAACTCGTGAGACCGGTCACTTCGATTAATTCTAACACATGATGTTCGATTAAGGTCTGTTGTGAGATTTTAATTAATCTTCACATTTTATTTGAGCGTGTACTATTGTTCGATTGAGATCTACTGTTGTCACGCTTTGTTTTATTGAGATCTGCTATTGTTACGTTCAAAAACCTCAATCAAATAAAGCATGTTAACAATAAACCTCAATTCCATAACAGACATCAATCAAATAACGGTATACGTTCGAACGAAACGTGAAGATTAATTAAAATCCCACGACAGACCTCAATCGAGAAACATGAGTTAGAGTTAATCGAAG
The DNA here is from genome assembly GCA_025506415.1 of Flaveria robusta. Lineage (NCBI taxonomy): Eukaryota > Viridiplantae > Streptophyta > Magnoliopsida > Asterales > Asteraceae > Flaveria > Flaveria robusta. The sequence continues at coordinate 46,120 of JACCIZ010000298.1, forward strand.
CTTTTAAATCAAAGTATCTAGCCTCACTATTCGTTTCATGTGTTTTTTAGTTTTAATTGAATATTAATTGATTAATTTGTTTTGATTGGATAATTAGGGTGTTCAAAAATACTAAAATACCTTCATATATAATGGAGTTTTCACGAAATTTTAACGGTGTTAGTGAAGTGGATGAAAATGGCAACATTTGGTAAACAAAAGTGACAAAAATGGCAAAGAAAAGTTTTTGGATTAAAATGACAAATTCAAAAAAACGTCTGGAAGGAAAGTAGCATTTTACTTGAAATTTAAATATATGAAGGTTATTGAAGTGAAATACAATGCACTTTACTTTGTATGGGTTTTGAACTTTTAAATAATTTCGAATCAATGGCATGAAACAAGAGAGAAAATTATTCTCGTCATTTAGAGTTGTCCATAAACTTATAAAGCTTAAAATAAATAAATATTTTTAATAGTTAATTGGATCACTGATAAGTTAATGACCCCACCCTACCATCTCAATTATTCAAGTATGAAACATTATGCCACTAGGCTGTCACATCCCCAAATAAAAGATCTCAATCCCGAACTTGATACCACCCTTTATGAAGAAACTTATCTTACGTGAGAAAATCTCATGGCCCAACCTGAAACACCTTTTTTCTATAACATGTGGGATTTTAATCCAGAAGCTCTCCATATTTTGATAAAGTTTTAATATCAAGATAAAAATTTATCTGAGAATTCTTTTAGAACAATCTCACTGAGAACCAACATCATTGGCCGTGAGAAAAAATAACTAAGAAATTCTAAAAGTTACACATTCATGCAACAAATAAGTACAATTATATATTTGATCACCAAAAGAATTAAAAATTTTAATGACTAACTTCATGCACGTAAAAGAGAAAGAACTAAAAAAAATTTAATGACTAACTTCATGCTGATTATGTAGAAGAGAAAGAATTAAAATTTTTAATGACTAACTTCATGCTCGCTATAAAGGTACATATATCTAACAGATAAAATACCAAAATATCATTGCCGTGTTTATATTTGAATGTGTAATATACTGTTCTTTCCAACAAGTGAGGGTTTGAGTTGCTTAGCACACAAATGCGTCCGTAGTATAATACTAAGTAGTTTATGTTATAGTTAAAAAAATATAAAAGATAAGGTAAATTAATAAACAAAAAGTAAGGATAATATAAATGAATTAAGATTAATCAATATCCGCTAATAGTCCAGTAATAACAACACTTGAGAAAAACATGATGTATACATCATTTTCACATCAAGCAAACTTTTATTGAACGTATTTATTATGCGTATTAAACTTTACTTATTGTTTTTTCAATAATTAAATTTCTTTTAACAAAAAAGACAATGTATTTATTTTAACTTTTAATAATAAAAAATTAGTCACATATCACATGCCTTTGAACATCGCATTGGTCCTTAGAACACTAGATATCAGTACAATAAAGTATATACAATATTAAATAATGATATAATTTAACATATAATTGAAAATCCTTAAAACTTGTAATTTGTAATCCCTATTTAAAAATTGAAATGAGATGATATGATTATTGTGTAGAATTGATTTCTACACATGACATCAATTATACAATGCACAAATCAATCAATAGAGTGAATTCAATAAAACTTACATAAAGAAAAGGAGTCCATCTTCTAAGTATGAGATGATAAAGAAGTCATTATGATAACTCTAATTGAGAGTTTTGTTTGTGTGCAATTGATGGATTCAATTTTATGGTGTTAGAGTTTTCTTATTATTCCATGATAACGATACGTCGAGAACATGAAAGAAGAATAGAATTTATTATTTGTCAAACAGACTCTTAGGCCCCATTTGGCTCACGAAATTCTCATCAATTGGAATTGGAATTGAAAATTTTTCCATCCAAAATCATGTTTGGTTGGTCAATGGATGGAATTGGAATTGGACAAATTTCCCTCATTCATTGGAATTCACATTCCATTCACTTGCCGATGGAATGTTTAACAATCCAATTGAATGTTCAAAATTAACATTTCAATTTCACTCAAAATTGACCAACCAAACACGTTATCAATTTTAACAAGATTCCAATTCCAATTCCAATTTCAATTCCATTTCCAATTTCAATTTCTTTTCAAAACATTCTGCGAACCAAACGGCCCCTTAAATCATTTTAACCACCAAATTTACACAATAGGCCCTTAGGATATTAACTTCCATCAAATTAAATACGCTAAGTATTAGAACTACACACATATAACCCAAATAAATGTCAAATGGTTAAAAAGCCACATAAATATTTCTACCATTCTCTCATTTGGCCGTTAGACCATTTTACTAAACATCTACATTTGAGTATTAATTAATATATAACATAATATCAAGCAAACTTTTAATACATCATTTTCACATAAAGCAAACTTTTATTGAACGTATTTATTATGAGTATTAAACTTTACCTATTTTCTTTTCAATAATTAAACTCCTTTTCATAAAATAGACAACGTATTTATTGTAACTTTTATAATAAATAATTAGTCACATTTCACACGCCTTTTGGACATTGTCTTGGTTCTTAGAACACTAAATATCATCATTACAATAAACGATATACATTGTTAAATAATGATATAATGTGACATATATTTGCAAGTTCTTAAAATTTGTAATTTGTGATCCATATTTAAAAGCTAAAATGAAATGATACGATTAATGTGTAGCATTAATTTCTACATAAAATATTAATTATACAAGTTTCAAATCTATAAATTAAATAAATTCAATAACACTTACTTGAAGGAGAGGACTACATCTTTTGAGTATGAAATGATGAAGAAGTCAGGATGCTTAATCCAGTTGACAGTCTTGTTTGGATTCAATTGATGGATTCAATTTTATGGTGATAGTGTTTCTTATTATTCACTGATGATGATACATAGATAGAGAAAATGAAAGAAGAATAAAATTAATTATTTAACAAACATACTCGTAAATCGTATTAACCACCAAATTTACAAATTAGTCTCTTAGGATATAAACTTCTATCAAATTAGATACGCTAAGTATTACGACCACACGTACATAACTCAAATAAATGTCAATGGTCAAAATAACACAAAAATATTTCAAACATTCTCCTATTTGGCCGTTAGGCCATTTTAATAAGCGTGTATGTGTGAGTATTAGACTATTAGTATATAATATAACATTAAACAAACTTTTAATACATCATTTTCACATCAAGAAAACTATTATGAGTATTAAAGTGTACCTATGTTCTTTTTAATAATTAAACACCTTTTCATAAAAGAAGACTATGTATTTATTGTAACTTTTAATAATAAAAAATTGAGTAAATTACTATTTTGCCCCTGGGTTAGGGCCATTTACCCTATCAGCCCAAAAAGAAATCTTTTGACATATCAACTCCTAACATTTTATTTCTTAACTGTTTTGGCCCCTGATACTAACTCTCTTAACTTTTTCTGTTAAGTGTAAGGGTATTTTAGTCATTTTACACATTAAGAACAATTTATGTAAATTTTAAATCTTTAAATCTATTTATGTACATTTGTAAAACATACCAATACAACCACCACACACCTACCTCACTCAGCCCATTGTCACCACCGGCACATCGACGGCTGCCATCGGCTGCCATTGTCGCCAAAACCCACCACCACCAATGCCATCGCCATAGCCATCGCAACCACCACCACCGTCATCATATTTCAAATTTCTCCTATTTTGATCATCTTCAAGATTACATAATGAGTTCTCTGAACTATGATGCAATGAATCTCATCTTCTTTATGTCCGACAAGGCCACCACCTTATGCACCGACCCATACCCACCGACCGCCACCATAGGTCCGGCAAGGCCACTACCACATTCACCATTGCCACACAGTTTACTCCACCTTCACCATTGTAAGCACTTTCATCAACGCACCATCGTCATCATCACTATCAAAATCGATGGATGACGGCTGGCCTTGCCTACCATCTATTTGGCCGGCGATGGAGACCATCGGCATCATCACCATCGCTGATGTAAGTACTCCTTCCACAAATTCGTTAGAAATATGGTGGTGGTTGCGATGGCGGTGATCGACATCTGTTGTCGTCGTAGATCTAGCAGTGGTTGTGGTGGCTGTGAGGCATGTTTTTGTCAGAGTAAAGGGACACTAGGGTGTGGTCTTCGAAGATCTAGATAATGTGGTTGTCGAAGAAGTGGTAGCCATTGGTTGATTAGGTGCTAGTGGTGGTGGAGAGCAGTGGTGTGACTGTGGTCGGTGGAGATCACAACTCTAATCATAGGAGATTTGAGGATAGAGTGAAGAAGGAAGAGGTTGATTTTGTTGATGATGATGGTGTTAGGTGGTAATGCTGTTGTGTTAGGTGGTGGTGTTGTTTGTGGCTATATTGTTAATGTTAAAAATATACATAAATAACCCTAAAGATTTAGCATATACATAAATAGTCCTTAAGATGGAAATTGACCAAAATACCCTTACACTTAACTGAAAAAAGTTAACAAAGTTAGTGTCAAGGGCCAAAATAGTTAAGAAATAAAACGTTAAGCGTTGACACGTGAAAAGACTCCTTTTTGGGCTAATAGGGTTAAATAGCCATAACCTGAGGGCCGAAATAGTAATTTACTCTAAAAAATTAGTTACCTTTCATACGCCTTTTGTACAAAGTCTTGGTTCCAATAACACTAGATATCATTACAATAAAGTATATACATTATTAAATAATGATATAATTTAACATATAATTGAAAATTCTTAAAATTGACAATTTGTAGTCCATATTTAAAAAATAAAATGATTGATATGATTATAGTATAAAATTGATTTTTTCATATGATATGAATTATGCAAGTTCCAAATCAATCAATAGAGTGTATTCAATAAAACTTACTTGAAAAGGAGGATTCCATCTTCTTACAGGACCGGGTTAGGGAGAGATCAATGCAATAATATCACAGGTGTTGGAGAGATAACAAGCAAATACTTACAATATCAAATGGGGTACCGGCTATAAGAAACAAAGAACTAAAGAAAAAAATACAACCAAGAACAAAGCAGTTGGTTTTCAAGGATATTGTATATTGCACTCAAGTGTTCAACCAAAGTTACAAGGTTTAGTCACTAAGAACTGAGACATGAGATACTTTATACTACAACCTACAGTCGGCCAAACTTTGAAAGCCAGCTAGAAACACTAATCCAGACAATAAAATCAATGTAGTGTCAAAAGGCAGATTGTCTTTTGACTTGTGACTATGACATGGCATAGCTCGTATTCTAATGTATTATAAAAGGATAAAAGTATAAGAGTAGAAAGTTATAGACCAAAGACCTTAATCTATAGTCGACAAAAAAATGGAGCTTTTCACCAACTTATCTAAGTTAGTGACGAGTAGAGATGGCAGCGAAAAGTAGTTTAGCTTTTATCAAAAGGTGATAAAAAAAAGCATGACTTCTCTGTCTTTGTAAGAAATCAGTCTTTGGATTTGGAAGAAATCAGTCTTTGGCTTTGGAAGAAATCAGTCTTTGGCTTCGGAAGACTTTGTCTTACAGCTTCAGAAGGCTTTATCTTTGGCTTCGGATGATATGGAGTTTTGGCTTCGGTAGATTTTATACTTAGCATAATTCACTGAGTTGTATAAAATCTTCCAATCTAACTTACTTGTACTTGAGTTTTGCATGCTGAGAGCTCTTTGGTTGCAATAGCCTTAAAGTGTGATCCTTACAATTCTAATTATGAGATGATCAAGAAGTCATGATGATTAATCTGGTTGAGAGTCGTGTTTGCCTTCAATTGATGGATTCAATTTATAAATCTATCCTCTTTATCTAATATTAATAGTTTAACTTAATTTTACTTCTAGAGTCGGGATAATGCCACATACTTGGTCGTTTTTACAGGCTGATGATACATAATTTAATGGTATAGTTATACTTGAGAATGTCAAGATCTTCAAAAACATATTTATTTGAATTCCATCGCTATGTTTTGTTAATGATAAAGAAAAATAGTTATGGAATGAAATATTAATAAACAATTTAAAATATATAATGATGAAATGTTATTATGGTATTGTTAATATATATTTAACTAAAATATTAATATTAAAGTTTCTTTTTATTATTTATCGAAACTTACAATTACAATCAACAATTAATTACAAATTTGAGTAAAGTATAAATATTTATGTTTTTTTATTTATTAAAATATTTAGAAAGGTATAAATTATTGAAATTGGTAATCAAAATTATTAATATAAATGGTATAAACTTAAATATAGATGGTATAAACTTAAATATAGAAGGTATTAATTAGTTTGTTATAAGCGTGAAAATAAAAGAAGAGGATGATAAAAAGTTGCCACACGTATAAAATCATTTTGATTTATTAAAAGTAGGATATGAATAACTATACATACATTTGTGTAGTTACGTGCGGTTAACTCTTATTAATTTCATCAAAGGGTTTATTGTTTAATAATATCAAGGTGAGTCGTAAATGTGTTAATCTCTGTTAAGAGTCTTATACGAACTATTTTTTTAATGTAATTTTATTTTTATTATTAACCATGGCAAGTAATATATTATATTATTTAGAATAGTTAAATTGTTTACAACCATTCAAAACACGTGTTTTATTTTTATCATTCGTGTAGTACAAGAGTATTAACTTATATACAATAAAAAAAGATTTTAAGGTGTCACGAGTTCTAATATTAAACTTTCTAATTTTAATTTTTGGCATCTTGCTTCTAATAATGATAATACTATATATAATAGCTATATACAATTTAAAACATTTCCATATTAAAAATATATATATTGTAAAAATTAAAAACTAGTTGTTATATATTTTTATATTAGAAAATACACTTTAAAAATAAAAGATACAAAAATTTACTTAAACAAAAAGCTTTTTAAAAATACGAAATATTTTAAAACCGTTTTTTTAGAGTTCTATAAGGATGATTGAAAAAAATAAAATTGTTTGAAAAGTAAATAAAATGTTAGAAAATCATTTTTATACAACTAAAGTTTAAAGGATGTTATAGTTGTTTTAATAATATCTTACATGTTTTCTAACTTTTTAACTTTTATTACTATTTTATTTATTCAAATTTTGAATCCCTTTAAATCCGAATTGCCCGAGTAATATGAATTACCGTTACAACCTCACATTATGTACTTTAACATTGTATTTATTATGTTGAAATATCGCACTATAATATTCTATTAAAGTAATAGAAATAGTTTAATGAAAATTTCGTACATTAATTAAGACTTAATTGAAATCAAAGTGATCAAAGTAGAAAACAAGACTTAAATAAAACTTGGTATTACAATTCAAAAGGTACTTGAGACGTCACATGGCATTTTTTGTAGCGGATTTTATCAGATTCTAAAGCTTTGAATGAAAAATCACAAACAAAATATGTGTTGCATTGAGCATTTGGAAAGGCTTGAATTTTAGCCATCTTAACCAGCATTTGGACATCCTCGGTGAGTCTTAACCATAGGGTTTGGTCAGGTAACTTTGTTAGATCAGCACTCAGTTGAAAATCCAATGGTATGACATGATCATGTTGGGAGATCTTGTACGTTGTCGTCGAGAAGGCATGAAGATCATCGGTTTTATTTAATATTGTACTAAGGACAAAGGTCTCCAGCCTTGGATAAGCTTTAAGTTTCTTTGGCACGTTAAAAGTTACTTGAACCTCAAGGTTTGCTTCAAGTAACACCGTGTAGTTTTTGTTAACATCTAGTGAAATATTTGGTATAGCAATTGTTTCTAGGGCCGTGTGCTTTGTTTCCAAAATATTGTGGGCTAAATATATGTAGGTGACGAGAGAAAGAGCAAGAAGCATGAACATCGTCAAAGCAGTTATAATGGGCCTTGATAGCGGCGGTTACTTTATTATTATTGTCTCTTAACACATCTTCAACTCTCTATGACATATAAAATAAAACAAAGAATATTATGTTTCCATTATTCATGTTAAACCGGATTGAATTTGTTCAAAAGGCAACGACAAGTGAACTACATACCACCCCATCATGTTGGTTCGCTTTTGTACGACCACATATTAGTTGAACCAATTGTACCATCTTGTTTATAAATAGTGTGATGAAGCTCATGTCTTGTTCTACCGCAAAGAAAAAGAGCTACTAAAATAATTATGCCAAAACCTTAATATATATACCTCGCAAATTAACAAATGAGGTAACGGCTCAAAAGATACGTTCTGGTTGAAACGAATATTTTTATTAATACGCTTTAGATTTGGGTCAAAAGAGACCCTTGTTGGAATAGTGCATTTTGGACGGTTGTTTCAACAAGGATGATGATTTTTTAGTCTCCAAGAATACAAAATTCTTCACCCAAATCAACCCCGTTTTAGCTTCTTTCATCAAGATTGCGAGGACTATATATATATATATATATATATATAGGGGAGTGATCAAATGAGAACTTACTTTTTTATGAGAACTCTAAAAACCAATCTCTGCTACTTGTTTTTAATGACAAAATGTTAATTAATAAAAACATAATAAAAAAATTATAAAACAAAAAATAACATAAAAATAAAAAAATAAAAACACAAAAATGTTTCTCGTGTTTCTCTCTTTCATATATATATATATATATACACACACACATATATATATATAGGAGGGATCCTAAGAAAACCAAAATGTAGTGGGAAAACTAGAGAAAACCAATGAAACCGGTCACATTATTTATAAATTTTTTATCACTACACTCTATATATATGTGTGAGTATATATAAATAAGCATATCGATCAAATGAAAATCGTAGCATGGTTTTCCATATACGCCACACATAGGTTACGTATACGTAAGATTCTTCATTCTTGTATGTATGCTCAACATATATGTACTAAATACTTAAATAACATCTTAACAATTAAAATAATAAAAAAGTTATGAATTATGTTATTGGTTTCTGTAGTTTTCTTTGGTTTTCACATAACTATTGGTTTTCTCAGGAAAACTCCCCCATATATATATATATATATATATATATATATATATAACTAGAGTATACATGTGTGTGTTGTGTGTGTGTAAATGACGTGAAGGAAGTAGCTGTACGTACGCACGTACCAATGCTAGAATTGTGGTTCTATATTGTCGATAACTACGTGAGATGATAAGTATAAACGAGAGAATTGAAGAATGTGCTTTGCTTAATAGGTTGATATTGAGTTTAATTATTTGGTGCGGATGATCAGAGATGCTTGTATACATATTTATACACATCTTAAAACTAATTTTCTTTTGTTGGAGCTTTTCATAATGCTTTACGTATAACTGACTTTTTTACTTTATAACTAAATATGAACAAGTTTTGATGAAATCAACAAACTATAAATGTACAATAATCAACCTTAAGTGCTCAAGCGTGAGTTTAAAGAAATGAGGCATTTTTAGCCTTACTGTTTTATATGAACAAAGTATCAGTTTGAATTTTCACGTTAAAGCTCACTTTAGATTGGATAGACCTACATATTTTAACATATCATGAGTGCTTTTAGTAAAGTTATTGATGATAAAAATTATAAATCAAAGTTGAAAGCGAAAGGCGTTATTTATAATTTGGCTGAGGTGTTTAATCGTTTAAGGAGAGGTCCATACGATTGTTCTTTCACATATATAAAGTCCTGGAAGTCATGTTATAGTTCAAGCTTGATGTTTACAGCCTGCAAAAAAATTGGGCGTTTATGTGCCGGAAGAACCAAAATGAAATTCATTGTTCTCGAAAGCAGGGACGGCCTAATAGTATTTGTGGCCCATGCTAGGGCTTTAGGCCTCCCAAATATTTGGCCTCAAATTTGGAAAAAAGAATTAAATGTATATGTGTAATGGGCCTTAAAATCAACAGCCCACTTGTGAATACGAATTAGAGCTGCTTCTTTTGCACTTTCTCATAAAAAATGAAAGGTCGTGGTAATTTTCAAGCCTACATCGATTACATTTTACAAGATCAATAGCAGCGTTGTTTTGATCGATAAATCCTCACTCGTACTCACTCTGTAATTTCAATTAAAGCGAACGATTACAGTTTTCTTTCTTTTTGATTCGGCTTATAATCCTTAAAAAAGGGTTGTGACCATTGTTTCTTAGTACCTATGATCGTGTATTGCTATTTTAAAATTTCAATTGCCATCGGAGTCACCAAAACTTTGATTTTCTTTATTTGATTTTAGCGACGAGCACACGGCCTACAAATAGATATCCGATGAGTTACTCTAATCAGGTTAGTGGTTTCTAGTTTGCTCTTTGTACTTGAGTACGGGCCAATAATTTGATTGGGTATTTGATAATCGGATTGGGATTTGATTTGCTTTTGAATTACTTGACTTTGATTCTTTGAACTAGTGGCTCTAAATTCATTGATTTTGATTCTTTGAATGAGTGGCTTTTTGTTGATCTGAATTTATGTGATTAGTTTATTGCTTTTATCTAATTTATATTGATTACTTAATAGCTTGAGTTTGATTTATTTGATTAGTTTATTGGTTAATCTGATTTATTTTGATTACTTAATAGCTTTAATATGATTAAGTGTAGTTCATACTTGAACTAGTTTTTCCAAATAAAAATTCTTAAACACCACAACTATTCCTTTAGTAGAACGTAGCTTTTTCAAATAAAATTTTAAAAAAATTATGTACGATCTTCCATATAATAAGAAAGGTTAAAAAGTTTAGCTTTTTTTGTAGATTGAAATTTTTTTAAAAGAAATTGATTATGTTGAATTAATTAAACAAGTAGCATCAAATAATGTTAGAAAAATAAATCTAATCTAAATATATTTATACACATACCGTAAAACTTCAAAAAAATTTAGCTCTGCCAAATTGTAAACTTATTAGTTTCTTATTGCGGATCTTAAGCCGGATAAAACTAAGGATTTATAAAAATAGTTTTAAAAGGGCCTCATATTTTTCAGATTGCTTTGGGCCTCTAAATATGTTAAGCCGCCCCTGCTCGAAAGGCATATTTAGTTGTTTTAGATGTGATATCTGTGTATGTCTTTTGATGCTTCGGAAAAGTATCAAACTGTTAAACCCATTTGATCGGTATATGATTGTTAATGTTTGTTGCGAATGTTAGTAACAAATAGACTCATCTAAACATGTATCAAATTCTTTTACATGACACTAAACCTTCAACGTGTATTAATAAAAAAATCTACATAATACGGTTGGTGTCCGGCACAAAAATTAACCAAAAAGAACACGAGCAATTCAAAACTCCAGCCCACCCAATGTCTAAAAGTTTGTGGCAATCAATGACATGTATATGTCATAGACTAAAAGACATACTAAAAGACATACTAAAAGACATGTAAAATCCCTAAAAAGGGTTCAACAATGACATACTAAAAGACAATATTTAAAATAAAACCAAAGAATTAATAATCAAGATATTAAGATAACACATGCACCAATTCTTTTGTTTTATCAAACCTAGTTTATGTTAGGAATGTCGTTTTTCTCGGCCTTCTCTACAATCACCTTGTAAGGTAAAATAGATAGAAAAAGACATGAACAAACTTTCAAGATAAAATTAATTACCTTTTTCTTTACACCTGCTGGGTGACTGGCTAGACAAGTTGGGTAATGAGTCGATGGGTGAAAGCATTTTATGTTTTAGTTGGGCAATGGGTCAATGGGTAAAAACCTAATTGTAAATCTACGTGCTTACAAAAACTAAAGTTTTTATTTTGTAGGGTCTTATGCTAAAATAATAGTAGATCATAGGGATAAAGATTATACACATTCCATTATGCTAATAGTCAATCACCTAGTTAGGCCACGTCTAAAGTTGATTGACGGATCATCACAAACATGTTCGTCAATATTCACTTCTTTCAACATATGTGAGCCTGCTATATAAGTCATTACTCATCAATAAACAAAGTTAGAGAAATAGGATTTGGAAAAAAGTCACACAGTCACACACTAGGATTCTAACGGAATACTTTCCGTGATCTTCTAAGCATAAGCATGCCTCTTTGCTAAAAGAAAGGTATTCATCATCTAAAAATAAAAGCAGCTAATATGTTTAAACATAAATGATTGCGCTAAAATAATAGTTCTTTGCTTGATCATTGATTCAAATCTTGTGTTTAAAGAGCTTACAAAATTCATCATCATGGTTGAAGCAACCTTTAGATATTGTTCTATGAACTATTGTTCTATGAAGAATTGCAAAATCAAGAAACAAAGTTAACAAACACTTAAACTTGAGTTGAAGAGCATCAACAATAAAACTTACCAAAAAAAACACAAGAAAATATTACTAAAATCAACCCTTTCTAATATATGTTGCAATTGAAATCAAAAACCATAATTTGGATAAAAATTAAAATAAGCATTGATCAAGTAAGTAGTTTGATCACAACCTAATTACAAGAAAGAAATTCTATACAGAATAGTCAACGTACCCCTAAAAATCAAACAAAACAAAAGACCAACATGATACAACTACTCTAAACTCTCGATATCTTTGCATCTACCTATTGGAATTTATGCAGTTGCCACCTCTGACGTATCCTCTGCCTCTCGACCTCTCAACCTCTCTCTTCATTCATGAGATGGGTTTTAGACCTTTGAATAATTTTGAATCAATAACATGAGATGAAAGATAAAATTATTCTCATCATTCTAGAGTTGTCCTTAAACTTCAGCTTATAGATAAAAATATATATCCATTTTCAATGGCTAATTGAATCAATGACATGCGAGTGATCCACCCAATCATTTCCATTACTCAAGTATAAAAATTTGCTGCACTAGACTTACAAGTCCCTAAAGGGAAGCTCGTACATAAGCCTATGTCCATCAGTCCCGAACCTAATACCAACTTGTATGAGAAAACTCACCCTACATTAGAAAATATCATGGTTTAACGTGAACCACCATTTGTATCACATGTGGGACTTGAACCCAATATTTATCTGAGAGTTCTTTTAATACAACCTTACTCACAACCAACGTCATTGGTTATGAGGAGAGATAACCAAAATATTCTAAAAGTTACATATTCATGCAACAAATAATTTTACAATTATATATATGATCACCAACCTTGTATCTTGATCAAGATTTAACCATAATCAGGTAGAAGAGAAAAAATAAAAAATTTTATTTACTAACTTCATGCAAGTTGAAGAGAAAGAATTAAAAATTTTAATGACTAGCTTCATTGTGGTTATATAGAAGAAAAAGAATAAAAGTTTTTAATGAATAACTTCATGCTACCTATGAATGTATATATATCTAAAGGATAAAATAGCAAAGTGTCATTACCCTACTGATAATTTGAATGTGTAACATAATGTTCTTTCCAATAAGTTAAGGGTTTGAGTTGCTTAGCACACGATGATGCACGTGTAGTTAAAAAAATAAATTAAAATCCAAAACTAATGATAATATAAATGAATTAAGATTAATTAATATCCGCAAATAGTCTAGTAATAGCTAAATTTGAGAAAAAAAATCTATAATACATCATTTTCACATCAATTATATTTTATTGAATGTATTTATTATGCATATTAAACTTTACCTATTGTCTTTTCAATAATTAATTTTCTTTACATAAAAAAGACAACATATTTAATTTTTAATAAGAAAGAATTAGACATATATCACATGCTTTTTAAACATCGTTTCGGTTCTTAGAACACTAGATATAATTACAATAAAGTATATACAAATTAATAATGATATAATTTAGCATAAACTTGAAAATCCATAAAACTTGTAATTTGTAATCCATATTTAAAAAATGAAATGAAAATGATGCGATTATTGGATAGAGAACGCATTTCCTCAAAAATAATCTTACATGTTATGGAGACTAAAATCGAAATGCTAAATAATATTCTACAAACGTAACACAATTGATTCCCAACCCACCTTCAACCTCACCCTCGTTCGTTTATGTCTACGCCTATAATAAAAAGGCCGCCACCCACTACAGGTTCACCACCACCGAACTTACACACCCACACTATATATATATATATATATATATATATATATATATATATATATATTGTAGGGATTGAACCTAGAGGCTCGATAAATGAAATCATAGAGAAGATCAAGTTAAAGACAAGCGGAAAGTGAAAGAAGCCGCAGGACAACTTACTTGTCGCTTGAGAACTAGCTTCTCGCGTGAGAAGTTGATCTCGCGCGAGAACATTATAGTTTTGTAAAATACTTAATTTTGTGAAAAGAAAAGAAATTCACCATCATTATCTGACTTGAAAACTGATTTCAAGAACAGATTTGTTTCTAAAGGCAACATTGATAAAGAAGAGAATATTTTTAAAGAAACAAATGAAAGTTTCTTTAAAAATAAGTCTTCTATTATTGCTAATCAAGTGAAACAAGATGTGTGTAGCTCAGGTACAAAAGAAACTAGTACTTCTCCAGTTCATTCAATACTCAAGGATAAAGGAACATTTAAAGCCTCGTGTACATCTGATACAAATCAAAATGAAAAGGGAAAATGAGAGAGCGTACAAGAATCTGTTGGGCAAATAAATTATAAAGCCAGATTCTATGATAACAAAGGATGTTATCATCAACAGTTTGAAAAACCAACTCGAGCACAAAATGTGTATCATAATAAAATTTGTTATGTGTGTGGAAAGCCAATTCACATGGCTAGAAATTGTTATTTTCAACGTTCTTTTACAAGTAAACAAAGATTTCATAATTCAATTGCAAATAATAGAAAACAATTCTTTATGAATGCTAAAAATAAAAGAAATTTAAGTCAGTCAAACACATTTTCTGACAACAGAAATGTTCAACAGAATACAGATTTGCAAAAGGATAAATTCAATAAAAAGAATTTATATGTCAAAGATAACAATTCATCTTCCACACAAAACATTATCAAGAAATTGATTAAACCAATTCAAGAATGGAAAGTGAAAACATTTACATCAGAACCTGAAATTGTTGAAGATTATATCTTCAATGATAAAAGAGATATTACACTAAAATCAGTATCATATTGGATGAAAAAGGTGTACTCAGGTCAACCATGGCTTGGGTTCCTAAAACTGAATAAATCTCTTATTCATGTAGGAACATCCTAGACCCAACATCAACAGTGTTTGGCATGTTGACAGTGGATGTTCAAGGCATATGGCTGGTAATATATCTCTGTTACAAAACATCAAACCATATAATGGAGGTTATGTTATTTTTGCCAAAGAGAAAGGGGCTAAGATATCTAAGAAAGGTATAGTGTCAAACGAAGTGTTAAGCTTTGAGGATGTCAATTTTGTTGAGGAACTTAAACATAACTTGTTAAGTGTCTCACAAATATGTGATAAACAATATTCCACACACTTTACAGATAAAGAATGTTTGATATTAAAACTAGCATTTGTTATTCCTGAAGAATGGGTTTTGTTAAGAACACCAAGAGATAAAGACACGTATTTACTAGATATGAATGGATCTCATTCCTTCGTTACTGCATCGTGTTTGTTATCTAAAGCCTCTGAGAGTGACACATTGCTATGGCATCATCGTCTTGGTCATGTTAGCATTAAAAACACGAACAAATTGGTTAGAGGGGATCATGTTGTAGGTCTGCCATTGAAAGAATTTCAATTATCTGAACACTATCTGTCATGTTCAAAAGGCAAACAACATAAACTTCCTCATAAACCGGTTGCTCATACAAAAATTGACTCTATTTTACAACTGTTACACATGGATTTATTTGGTCCAGTAAGTGTTTTGAGTTTTGGACGTCGTGCTTATTGTTTAGTTATTACTGATGATTTCTCTATATTTACATGGGTTTTCTTTTTAGCAACCAAAGATGAGACTCCTCATCTGCTGATAAAATTCATGACACTGGTAGAGAATCAGACGGACAAAACAATAAAGTGTATCCGAAGCGATAATGGAACTGAGTTTTGCAACCGAACATTGAATGAATTCTGTGATTCAAAGGGGATAGCTAGACAATTTAGCTCTATAGGAACTCCACAACAAAATGGAATTGCAGAAAGACGAAACAGAACTCTAATTGAAGATGCCAGGACAATGTTATCAGCAGCCAAATTACCATCATTTTTCTGGGCTGAGGCTGTTAACACTGCATGTTATGTTCATAATGGTGTGTTAATCAACAAACCACAAAATATGACTCCTTATGAAATCTTTTATAAACATAAACCCAAAGTCAAATATTTCAAAACATTTGGATGTTGTTGTACTTTGTTAAACACATCTGATTCAAAATCTAAATTTGATGAAAAAGCTGATGAATGTTATTTTGTTGGTTATTCTGCTAACAAAGATGCATACAGGGTTTATAATAAAAGATCAAAACAAATAATTGAGTCATTTAATATTGATTGGCATGAGTCTAACAAAACTGATGCAGGTTCTGCACCTTTATGGGTCTATGATTATGCTTCATTATTTGGAACATTTAATCGCTCGTCTACTATTTCCACAACTAATCTTCCTTTGACTTCCTCGATTCAGGATATTTTCAATGATGATGTTGGTATTATTTCATCACAACCAAAGATGACTACTTTTGATGTACCTTCTTCTTCAAATAGTTCAGTTGTTCCATCTATTTCTGAATCTACAGAAACATCTTCTAATCCTATTGTTGAACAATCTCCATAAGTTTCTGATGATAGTTCTTCTTCCACTCAAACTGATCTAATTGATACTATTCAAGTTCCATTTGATGATTTATCGTCTAACAATGATAATCATCTAGAGAAAGATATAGTTTATCAACCAGAGGGGGGACATATTGTTGAAGAACGAGTGGGTCACATTTCTAATTTAGAAGAAAGTATTTCTGAAAACATTATCCCATAGTTAAGAGTTTACAAAAATCATCCAACAAAAGCTATTATCGGTCCATTATCACAAGGAGTTCAAACTCGGAGCAAATCTGGTGCAATAAATACTTGTTTGTATTCATGTTTTATCTCTCAGATTGTACGAAAGAATGTTGAGATGGCATTGTAGAGGCCATGCAGGACGAACTGAGGCAATTCAAAAAGCTCAATGTCTGGCATCTGTGTGAACTTCTAAAAGGAAAGCTGCCGATTGGAACCAAATGGATATTTAAGAACAAGACGGATGAAAAGGATGTGATTGTCTGCAACAAGGCCAGACTTGTTGTTCAAGGATTCTATCAAATTGAAGGACTTGATTATGAAGAAGTATATGCTCCTGTTGCAAGACTAGAAGCTATACGTATTTTTCTAGCTTATGCTTTATACAAAAACTTTACAGTTTATCAGATGGATGTCAAAACAGCCGTTTTGTATGGAGAAATGAAAGAAGAAACCTATGTTTGTCAACCACCGGGTTTTGAAGATCAGATCATCCTGAATATGTGTATAAGTTGGACAAAGCACTTTATGGCTTACATCAAGCACCCCGTGCTTGGTATGCTACTTTGATAGAATATTTGCTTGCAAATGGTTATTCAAGAGGTGCTATTGATCAAACATTATTTTTAAGGAAAACTGGTGATGATCTTATTCTTTTTCAAGTTTACATTGATGATATAATTTTTGGATCTAAAAATGATGAACTATGCAAGGAATTTGAGGCAGTGATGAAGAAGAAATTTGAGATGAGTTCTCTTGGAGAAATGTCATTCTTCTTGGGTATCCAAGTCAAGCAAGATGATACAGGAATACTGATTCATCAAGAAAAGTATATTCATAGTATTCTTGATAAATACAAGTTTCAGGAATCCAAGATTGCTCCAACTCCTATGTCTTCTCGTCCTACTTTGACTCCAGATCTCACAGGAGAAGATGTTGATCAGCACATGTATCGATTAATGATTGGATCCCTGATGTATCTTACTGCTAGCAGGCCGGACATTATGTTCCCTGTTTGTTAGTATGCACGTTATCAAAGTAATCCGAAAGAATCCCACATGAAAGCTGTCAAGCGGATTTTTAAGTATCTCAAGGGTCAACCAACACTTGGTCTTTGGTATCCTAAAAACTCTGATTTCAATTTATTTGCTTACACTGACAGTGATTATGCAGAATGTAACTTGGATAGAAAATCAACCACAAGTGGGTGTCAATTTTTAGGAAATCATCTCATTTCTTGGCAATGCAAGAAACAACAAACAGTGTCTACTTCTACTGCAGAAGCTAAATATGTGGCTGCTTCGAGCTGTTTTTCTCGGATTGTTTGGATTCAACAACAACATCTCGATTATGGCCTTAACATTTATGACACTTGCATCTTATGTGATAACACTGCGGTTCTTAACGTTGTGAAGAATCCGATTCAACATTCAAAGACAAAACACACTGACATCCGCATACATTTTATCCGTGATTGTTTTGAAAGGAAGCTTATTCATTTGGAATCTGTTTCATCAGTTAACAACATTGCATATTTGTTTAATAAGGCATTTGATTATTCCAGATTTGACTTTTTAGTCTAATCTCTAGGAATGATTAACTTTGGTTAACTCTTATTTTTACACCCTTTTCAAAAATATTTTTCTTCTTTTGTTTTAAAATTGTTATTTTCTGTCTAGATAATCACAATTTTAGGGGGAGAAAATTTGATAGTTTCGAAAAAGATTTTATTCTTAGGGGGAGTAAAAAACAAGAAAAATACAAAAAAATTTTATGTTTACAAAAATTTGAGAAAAAAAAAATTTCAGGATTATTTAGGAAATGATAGAACATTTCTTGATTTCGACTCATTACATCTGAAGGCATACAAGAAACTGACTTGTGTTATGTTTGATATGTTGATAGGCTTGACGATCAAGAATGACAAGCACTATGTATTGTGATACACTGAAAATAATCATCAATGACTGAAGTGGGTAACCCATCAAGGTTTTGTGAATACACCGATTCTATGCTAAAACAGACTGAGAGTTATGGTCTAGTCATACTCAAGCATCTGACTCAGCTAATATATCAATTATATATCTATATATATATATATCAAACAAGAAAAGAAAAATCAAAATCAAATGTCAAAAAATATATCAAGCAAAAAGAGCAAAATGATGCCAAAAGGCCATATAGGAATAAAAGATGCATATGTGCACATTAATAAAAGATATGTCATAGACATACATACTATATGATAAATATTTTTTCTTTTGAGAATATGTTATGACACAGGAGGCAAAATCAAAAGATGGGGCATGTAAGTCCCTCTTGGCATGTAAGTCCTAAACGTCTTGCAAGGGCAAAACATAAGCCCGGATGGCTGTTGATAAGTCCTACAACTTGTTAATGTTCTGTGCTCAGAAACATTTTCTCGTGCTAGTTATGCTCTAATAGATATTATATAAGACAATAAACCAAACTAAGAAAGCTGATAAGAAGTGAAAGGTTTAAGTCAAATTGGGGTGACTTGAAATCTTCATAGTGTCTTGAAGCTAGATAAGTGTTTTGCAGGAGTTTTGATTGTGGGACACACTGAAATCATATAACTTAACCAAAACATGATAAAATCACAACTTATGTGTCTTACTAAATTTGAAGTCTAAGTTTAAAAGGGACACATTATATCGACAATCAACATAAATAGTCTTGTATAAAATCAATGCTGGATGATCGTTAATGGTTGATTTCTAAAAGGAATATGATCCTATACTTGAAAATTTATCAACAAAGTTAAATAGTTAATAGAATATGTGTGTTAATAAGTTTGTTTTTACTTAGTTTTATTAAAGTGTCTAATTATGATTTGTGATGTATTTTATTTCCAAAGTGTTCAAAACTTAAAGGTGTTAAAATAATTGTAAACACTTAGTTAAATAAAATCATTTTTCATAGCAAAATAAAATGGCTTAATAATTGATAAAAGTTTTTGAAAAAAAAATAATAATAATAAAAATAATAAAAATAATATCTGTTCATGCGAAAAGTTTAAAGTGCGAAAACTTAATTTGAGAGAATTTGACTTCTCGCGCGATAAGTCAAATCCTTTAAAAGGAACACTTCGTGCGAGAAGTCTTCACTCGCACGAAAAGTTCAGAAAATTCATCTCTCAAAATTCTAAGTATAGACACGCTATTAAACTGATTTACATTGGTTAATAAGGTCGCGCTGAGATTCCGAAGGGTGTTATAAGGTATATAGATGGTTAATTTGTTGATTTGAATGAACTTATTTCATGACCGAACTTTAAATGGATTAAAACTTGACAAATTGATGAAATAAACCTTAATAATACCTACGGCGACAGTCATTGAACATATATGAACTATTAATTCATTGAAAATCAAATGTTTAAGAAAATTGGAAGTTGCACAGACTTTTCGCACGCGAAAAGTCTTGAGAATAGGAACAGATGCGAAAGGTTGTACTTTTCGCATGGGTCTGTACTTTTCGTGCGAAAAGTTACAATCTGTGTGAATTTGAAATTCATGCAAAAAGTTTAACCTATCGCGCGAAAGGTTTAATTTTTCAAAATTGTTAAATTTGCGAAAAGTTTAACATTTCTCGCGAAATGTTGAAATTTTCTGAAATTTTTTCTAAGTGTTGGAACTTAATTTGTATGTACTAAAATTTAATATTTTTATGTACTTATAAATTTTCATCAACTTTTGCAGATGGCTCGACCGTTGGTTTTTAATAAAAACCATAATGCCGTTGCGTATTTGGGAGAAGTCTCAGATGACAAAGCTCTATTTAGATCTTTGATTGAAGGATTGAAGTCTTCTAGGATATTTAACGCTATATCAGCTAACCCGAAGATATTTACTGATGTGATAGATCAGTTTTGGGAGACTACGGCTAATGAGATTGATGCTGATGGTGAGCTTTGTATTACAACCACAGTAAAAGGAAAGAAGATTGTTGTCACGGCTGAGGTGATCAATAGTGTATTACTATTGGAGGATATTCCACGAGCACCTATGAAGATAGATGATGATGTTGTTAAAGATTGTTTAGTTCGTATGGGATATACTCATCGTTATCCTTCATTGGAGAAGAAATACTTGCCACCCTTCTGGAAGTATCTATTTCACGTGGTTATCCATTGTTTTAGCAATCTAAAGGCCGGCATGGACAGTCTGAGCGCCATATTTGGATCCTTATTGGTTTCTTTGGTTGATGATCTTCTATACAGCATCTCCATAGCCATATTTTCTGAGATGCAGAAGAATGTTATTGCTGAACCAGGGAAGAAGTTCATCATGTACCCACGATTTGTTCAGATGATTGTGAATGCTACTCATCCTGAGTTAGCTATATCTGATTCATCTACCTATTCTGTTATGGTGATGAAGAAAGATATTTTCCCTTATTTATTGGGAGCAAGAGGAAACGCATGGGATGGATCACATTTTGCCAAACTTGGTAGATTTGTTGATGGTTTTAGAGCCGAAGCACAGACTGAGACTGCTCAGGTACATAGAGATGATACAGTTAGTACATCTTCTAATGCTACACAAGAAGCACCTGAGAGTTCTCGTACTAGTGAAAAGTCTACTGAAGAAGAGGTTGATGAGTGATTGAGAAATGAGGAATTAAGAGAGGAAGAGGTAGTAGGAGTAGAATTAAGAACTGAAGAAGAGGATAGTGAGACGGATAGTGATCAGATCAGGAATGTTCCGTATGTGTTGCAAGAACGTCCCAGAGTACGAGAAACACCGTCAAAACGTACTGCTGAAGAACGTGATTCTGATTATATTCCTATAGATACTCCTGTCCAGATCCGAGGCTAAAGGAAAAGGATGGCTAGGGTGACTGGTGAGAGTTCTCGTGGTAGGGGTAGAGGACGTGGTGTGTTGAGAAAGCGTCGGACTCCGATGACCACTGTGACGACTGTTGATGTTATGAGTTCTGATATTCCAGTCACAGTTAGTGAGGCTGTTACTCCGGTGATAGTCACAGATTCTACAACTGTTGGTACTGAGGACATTTTGAGGACTCCTCCCAGACAGTCTGTTCATGATAATTTATTTAAAGATGCAGACTTCATCAACACTACTCCAGAACCCAGACCTCATCCAGAGACATCTACACTTTCTCGAACAAGGGTTACCTTGGAGCAAAGAGTTAGTACACTTGAGAGGGAGATGTTGGAGAAAACTCAAGTTATTGATGACTTATATAGAAGGGTGTGTGATAGGGATGAAAGGATAAAGAGTTTGGAAAGTTAGTAGCAGTTCATGCTTACGTATGTTCAGATTATGGAGCAAAATCTGAGAGATCTCACTTCTCGTGTGTCTTCATCATTTACACACCAACATACCACAGAAGTTGGTGAGTCTAGTGGATAGTAGACTGCTGGTCCTGATTAGATTATTGAGCCAGTTCATGGTACAGAACATGTTGTTGATCCTGTTGCTATAGAAGGGACAACAGACAATGTTGTTTTTGATCAAGAGCCTAGTCCATATGTTTCTAATCAGGCTACTGAGGATCAACCTGTATCTTATGTTGGAGAGGTGTTTTTGGAGCCTGAGCTCATGATGCCTATCCCTAATCCAGTCAATGATGATGATGACTTGGATATGGTTGATTATGATTATAATGATGAGGATGATGATGAGGATGATGATGATGATGATGGTGGTAGTGGTGATGATGATGGTGGTGGTAGTGGTGATGATGATGGTGGTGGAAATGATGATGATGATCAAAGGGGGGATACGGGTGCTGCTACTGGTACTTCTGGGTCATCAGGAACTTCTAATGTCTCCAGACCAAGTCCTGATGATACAGTTGATTATACACCGTTAGATCCTGCCACTGAAGCTGAGTATGAGAAGGAATTTTAATCATTTCAGCAACATATATTAGAGGATGAAGAAAATGTAGATTTTAGGTCTTTTGATGACTTAGAAGAAGATGTGGAATACACTGACATTTTTGGGAACAGTTTGAAGGATTTGTTTTCTGAGAATGTATTAGAAGAAGGGGATATTGTTGGTGAGTCTAGTACTTCAGAAGTCACCGACAAGACATTAGACCAAACTGGTCAAATGGCTGTTCGTCAGGTTGGTAATCTTACAGTTGCTGCACCTCCACCACCAGCTTATGTTCATACTCTTCAGTATTCCAAACCTTTCACAAGGTACGGAAATTCAGAGCTGATTATCAGTTGGGCGTATGATGAGGAAAAGAAGTTGTATGTGATTAAGAGAAAGGCTGGAGCGATAGAATATTTCCAAGATGAGCATGACTTTCATACTCTTAAAACATCAGACTTGTATGCTATGGGTCGTGTTCCATTCATTAATCCAAGTAACTATGGGAAGGGTAATTGGATAAGGAATATGATCCGGAGACAGAGCAAGACCAACTTCAAAGACTTTAAGACAGCCAAATCCAAAGTCATTGAAGATGAGAACCGTATCGATCCAAACACGCAGAAACCGATGAAGTTACGAGTTTATAGACATCCAAGATATGTGAGGAAGATCCCTATACACGCTCCAGTGCCAGTTAACAGCTTGTCGAAGCTTATCAGGTGGAGTTGTGAAAAGGAGATGGGTCATGCGTTGATCAAGTGTGTAGACAAAGAGTATCGTATCATCAATCCTATGGATTTGCTAAAATTTGGAAAAGAAGATTTGATGAAGTTGTAGGAATGTTCGATTGCAGCTGATGAATCTGTTCATTTACTAGTAGCACAGTTCGGTTGGTTGATTACGAAGGCCCTGGATAAAAAGATGTATGCTTATGGGGGCAGTTACAACGTGGATGACGTGGCTTCTAAAGAAAATTGATTTACCGAGCCTAGGGGGAGATTGTAGGGATTGAACCTAGAGGCTCGGGAAATTAAATCATAGAGAAGATCAAGTTAAAGACAAGCGAAAAGTGAAAGAAGCCGCGCGGCAACTTACTTGTCGCGTGATAACTAGCTTCTCGCGTGAGAAGTTGATCTCGCGCGAGAACATTATAGTTTAGTATAAATACTTAGTTTGCTTTGTATTTAGTAAGCTTTTTTCATTTCCTGAATTTGTAACTCCTGTGTAATTTTTCAAATTCAGAGAGCAATCAAAGAGAAGTTATTTACATTGTGATCTTCACTTCTATTCTTCTACTTCTCAATCCGTAATTGTTTACATTCCGCATTCACAATTATGAGATCGATCTGATTATTGTGACGATCCTTACATATCTATATATATCTTCTAGTCTTCCCCGATTTCTTTCCGCTAGCACTGCTGCCACAATTCTCTCAAACCCACCACCTCCAACACCATATACGCCACCAAACACGCGTGGTAAGATTGATGAAAAAGAATTTGTAATCGGGGTTAATTTGGAGTTGATCGGGGGGTTACGATTTGAGGTCGGAGAGTCCTTGGAAGAACCGGTGACAATGGTCGCAACGGCTAGAAGAGACAGTGATGTATTATTTGTTTAATGCAATTTTATTTTTATTATTAACCATGACAAGTAATATATTATATTATTTAGAATAACTAAATTGTTTACAACCCTTCTAAATACGTCTTTTGTTTTTATCAATTGTGTAGTACAAGAGTATTAACTTATATACAATAAAAAAAGGTTTTGAGATGCTACGAGTTGTAATATTAAATTTTCTAATTTATAATATAACATTTTATAGTGCGTTAACAGTGATTTTTCATACTAAATGCAAAGTGTACAATTTTCTATTGCTTATTTTCTTTTTGTGGATCTCCTTCTGCCACGTTTTCACTCCCATCAAATAGCTTCTATTCTTATCCCTGCAACTCTGCAGCCATACCTCTATTGAATATGAGAGCATTCACATCTCATCCTTCATCTTCATCTCTATAATTACACTAAAAAATACTATTTTTCTTTCTTCTTTTCAATAAAATAATATTTTTTTATATTTTTATCATTATATTTTCTCTTTACTTCACTCGCAATCACTTTCAACAAATATTAAAAAATTAATAGAGATAAACAGTGTTTCATCAAATATAAAGATGAACAGTAACATATTCTTTATCCTCCACTCACAACCACTAATAACTATTTTTTATAATATAGAAAACACACTCACAGATTTATAGAGAGCCTGCTGGGAATGCTCTGATGTGTTCTTAATATCAAGAATCCCGAACGATGGATCTTCCTCAAGAAGATTGAACCCTATAAACTTTTGATGCGTTTCATCTCCGGTGAGCTGCAAATATAAATCGCCCCAATACTCCAGCGACTGATGACTAGCAAACCATTTGTGTTTTTCGAAAACGCAGGAGGAGTTCCATTTTCACACACATAAGTTCCATTGATATGCTTTGCTTGAACTCTAGAAGCATACCAACAATCACCTCTGAGTGCCGTCACGCAGCTCTACCATTAGGATCGCCGAAAAAGAAGTATGGACCGGAACAAATCTAGGATGACAGGTTAGTGTTCGATTTATGTTCGAATTATTTAATCGATTCATGGATTTCGTTTGACTTGGATGAGATTTCATTTGTTCAGTTTCTATAAGTGTGTGCGTGTATGTTTATATTACCCACGATAATGTTTTGATTCTGGTTCTTTATTTTCAAGGCTTCGATGGCAACAGTTAAATGTGGTTATCCGGTGAATACACGTCTCATTCGGTGTGTGATTTCTAGAAGGCGTTTTTCTTCTTCCTCCTTAATCTTTTAGTAACGGTTAGGTTCGTCTAATTGGCTAATCATTGATTTTCATGAAACAAAGTTGTTAGGAACTTCTTAGAATTGCCACCCAGAAGCAAAAAATGTTGAAGTTAAGCTACCTTTTCCTTCTTTTTAATAATCTTAAAGTTGATCAAATTGACTGATCCTTGATTTTCATAAAACAAAGTTGTTAGCAACGTCTAAGAATTCCCTTTACATATTGAAGAAAGAATCATTATTTTAAAAAAAGTACTTTAAGATTAACAATAATAGACTCTTTGAATTGTGCATTAAAAATATAATATGTCTTGATGTTTTAGCAAATCTTCTACAACATTGCTCCTGCTGAGAAGAAAGTGAAGGTATGAAATTTCTTTTTATGTGTGTTGGATGATTTTACTAAAAGTAAATGTTATTAAGTATTCACTATACTTTCTAATTGCAAATGGTACATCATAGACCTTCTAATGTCAGATGACTATGTATGTCGTGCATTGGATTAACTCAGATCGTCTACAATTGGCGACATCTGTACAAGGGATATTCTTAATGAACTTTAGGAGTTGGTATGATTTAATGCTCAAGTCTTCATATGATTATAGGATAGTCTTTAATAATAACCAAGGTCCTCAAATCATGTTTTAGGAGTTAACATAGTTATCAATGTTAGCACTGAAAACAATCTTTTTTTTACTGTTACCAGTCCACCCATAGCAAGTCAGAAATTGGATCGGTTTTAGAATTGATCAAGAAAAAGAACAGCAGGTTGTAAAGCCAAATCTCTGTCAATCTTTGACAATCAAACTTAATGATCTGTTCAATTGATACAATTTGAACTTCTTAATGTGCCCTGCTTATAAATGTCACAGAGGAACTCATATTAGATGCATATTTTGTAGTCCTAGCTTTAACTTCCGGCATAATACTTTAGTGTATGTATTCTATCATTGCATATAACTGTATGAGTTCTTAGTATATTGAATATTTTTGCAAATATTTTGATGTGTTACAAGGGTGATGCTACATATTTTGCAATGAAAGCACTTACGAACTTTGAATAGGTTTGTAAAATTGGAATTTTTTTCCAATTCGACCCGCCGCGAAGCGTGGGTAGTTTCCCACTAGTTTTAATTATTGGCATCTTACTTCTAATAATTATAATACTATATAATAGTTATATATAATTTAAAACATTTCCATATTAAAAATATAGATATTGTAAAAATTAAAAACTAGTTGTTATATACTTTTATATTAGAAAATACACTTTAAAAAATAAAAGATACAAAAATTTGCTTAAACAAAAAGCTTTTTAAAAATACGAACAATTTTAAAACCGTTTTTTAAAGTTCTATAAGGATGATTGAAAAATATAAAATTGTTTAAAAAGTAAATAAAATGTTAGAAAATTATTTTTATACAATGAAAGTTTAAAGGATATTATTGTTGTTTTAATAATATCTTACATGTTTTTTTAACTTTTTAACTTTTACTACAAACTATTTAATATTTTATTTATTTAAATCTTGAATCCCTTTAAATCCGAATCGCTTGAGTAATATTTAGTAACATTACAACATCAAATTACGTACTTTAACATGGTATTTATTATGTTGAATATCGCACTATATTATTATATCAAAGTAATAGAAATAGTTTAATGAAAATTTCGTACATTAATTAAGACGTAATTGAAATAAAAGTGATCAAAGTAGAATATAAGACTATTAAATAAAACTTGGTATTACAATTCGAAAGGTACTTGAGACGTCACATGACATTTTATATAGCGGATTTTATCAGTTTCTGTGGCTTTGAATGAAAAATCACAAACAAAATATGTGTGTCATTGAGCATTTGGAAAGGCTTGAATTTTAGCCATCTTAACAAGCATTTGGAAATCCCCGGTGAGTCTTAACCAAAGGGTTTTCTCATGTAACTTTTTTAGATCAGCACTCAGTTGAAAATCCAATGGTATGACATGATCATGTTGGGTGATCATGTATGTTGTCGTCGAGAAGGCATGAAGATCATCGATTTTATTTAATATTGTACTAAGGACAAAGGTCCGCAGCTTTTGATAAGCTTTAAGTTTATTTGGCACGTTAAAAGTTACTTCAACCTCAAGGTTTGCTTCAAGTAACACCGTGCGGTTTTTGTTAACATCTAGTGAAATCTTTGGTATAGCAATTGTTTCTAGGGCTGGGTGCTCTGTTTCCAAAATATTGTTGGCTAAATATATATAGGTGACGAGAGAAAGTGCAAGAAGCGTGAACATCATCAAGGCAATTATTAACAGCAATTTGTAACGGGCCATGATAGCAGTGGTTACTTTATTATTATTGTGTGTTAACACATCTTCAACTCTCTATAACATATAAAATAAAACAAAGAATATTATGTTTCCATTATTCATGTTAACTGGACTGAATTTGTTCAAAAGGCAAGGACAAGTGAATTGCATACCACCCCGTCATGTTGGTTCGCTATTATACGACCACATATTAGTTGAACCAATTGTACCATCTTGTTTATAAATTGTGTGATGAAGGTCATGTCTTGTTCTATTGCAAAGAAAATGAGCTACTAAAATTATTATTTCAAAACCTTAATATATATACCTCACAAATTAACAAATGGGGTAACGGTTCAGAAGACAGGTTCGGGTTGAAATGAATATTTTTATTGATACGCTTTAGATTTGGGTCAAAACAGACGAACATTGCATTTTGGATTGTTGTTTCAACAAGGATGATGATTTTTTAGTCTCCAAGAATACAAAATTCTTCACCCGAATCATCCCTTTTTAGCTTCTTACGTCAAGATTACGAGGACTATATATATATACATATATATATAGGGGAGTGATCAAATAAAAACCATGTTCATAAATAAAAACCATGAAACCTATCACTACCCAGTTACATAATTTATAATTGATTTAATTTTTAAATTGTTTAAAGTATATTTGAGGAAACTTCAACCTTATGTTTCAAGGTCATTATATATTTTTTAATATATACCCCAAAGAACGTCGATGATAACGAAACGATTTACATATACCTAACAATGCAGGAGCTACATGTATGTAACTCTTATTTGTAAACTTGGTAGCACGTATTTACAGATACATAACCCATATATGTACGTAACTATGATTTGTACACTTTGTAACACGTACTTGCATATATGTAACCCATGGTTTTCATGATTTTTATTTTTAATATGGTTTTCAAGGGAAAATGCTAAATAATAATAACATTTTTAAGAGAAAAATAGTAAATAATAATAACATAACAATAAAATTTATAAAACAAAAATAACATAAAAATATAAAAAGTAAAATCAC
This sequence comes from Flaveria robusta, assembly GCA_025506415.1. Taxonomy (NCBI): domain Eukaryota; kingdom Viridiplantae; phylum Streptophyta; class Magnoliopsida; order Asterales; family Asteraceae; genus Flaveria; species Flaveria robusta. The sequence goes on from JACCIZ010000298.1 coordinate 75,165, forward strand.
ATAAATGTTTCTTTTGTTTCCCTCTTTCATTAAAAAAATAAAAAGTTTTATCAAAATAAAAAAAACTCATTTTTTTATGAACTTTATTTTACACATATGTAATACGTAGAAATAGACATGTGTAAAAAAGGATTTACACATGTGTAATGACTAATTTACACATGTGTAAATAATGGGTGGACGGTTTTCATCCGGTGGTATCAGAGCTTTGGCTCAAATCAAGCACTTGATTTTTGATCCTCTCATTCAACACAATGACATCTGTGGTTCATTAGCTTCATAAAATACATTTTTGAGTTTAAAATCTTCACAAAAACATTCTTCTACTCCAAACATTTTTGAATTTAAACATTTTTGAGTTTAAATGTTGTTTATAATCTGTGTTGTTAAAGTTTTAAACAACATTGAAACACAGTTTTTCAAAACATAATCATCACAAAACCTCAAAAAAGGGTTTTTGATAAAACAGTCATCGAGTACTGTTTCATCAAGTTTTCATCAAACAAACATTGTTTTGAACATTTAGAATCTTTCAAAGTGTTGAAAATCTTCATATTCAAGTATATACTCACTTGAATCAGGTTTTTGCTCTTCAATCAACAAACCGATTGTTGATTTTGTGAAGAACATTACAGCTGCAAACAAACCTTAAGATAAACCCTAGTTTTTGTTCACTCACAAACCTTCATAATCTCCGGCAATTGTGTTGGTTCAACAGTAAACTCAAAGAAGAAACATAATCTTCTTTTGAATTTTTGAAAAAGTCACTTTTTGATCCAAAAAGTTTACTTTTAAAAACATAATATTTGTTTTTAGGGTTTTGACTTTTGTTGACTGACATCATTTAAAGGGTTTTGATTGATTGACATCCTCAAACAGAATATTCCCTTTAGTTTACCGAGAATTAATAATGACATCACCTAGGACATTAATTAATTTAAAAATTAATTAAATTCCTTTTATTCAGTAATTCAAATTAATAAGGTAACTTCATTAACAAACAAATTTTAGTGACTTCAGGATAAATTCATTTTAGCACAGAGCTATATTAACAAACAAAATTTTAAACTTAAACCGTTAAGTTCAAAAAAATCAACAAAATGTCTCACGAAATTTCAGGGTCAAACAATGGCCTCAAACCACCAAGACTCAAAAATAAGGCAGACTTCAAACAATGGAAAATCATGTTCAGAAATTGGATCATTTTCCAAGACCCGAATCTATGAGCATCCATAACTGAGGGACCTTACATTCCTGTGACTCTTTGTCCAGATTACAACATACATAAACCAGTTAGCTTGAAAAGTGTAGTTGGTGATGACCTCAAGAAGGTCAAAACACACATGAAAGCTTATAGCATCTTGGCTATGACCTTACCCTTTAACATTCTAACAAGAGTCGAGAACTTCAAACAGCCCCTGAACTATGAAAGGTTCTTCACACTATGTGTGAAGGCTATGATGAAATAACGGAAATCAAAAAGGAAAAGTTGAGAACCCAATATGAAACCTTTCATCATATTCAAGGAGAATCCATACCACAACAGCTTCACAGATTTGTTCTGTTGGTGAATGAGATGATAGTCTATGGTCTTAAATATGAATCTATGAAGATCAACAAAAAGATGTTGCATACACTTCTAGAGAGCTAGACTCAGTTAGTATCTTTGATGAAAGCAACATTGGATCTAGAAGTATTATCATTAGATGCTCTAGTTTCCAAAGTAGAGGCACTGGAGTTATGAAGATCCAGAAACAACAGTACAATCAGACATATTGAATCTTACAAATTCAAGGAAATGCAACAAACAGATAGTGCTTTCTTGACTTCTACTTGTGAGGAGGAAGATGAAGATTTATGGATTCTAGGGAACATCATATTTTCTTCTCCTGAATCATCAGAGAACAAACAAAAGTCCAAAAAGACTACTGTACGTGCTTCCATGAAGCTACACCTCAAAGTAACAACATCCACAAGCTTCTAGCCCCAGCAAACAACATACAGCAAAGACTGAAAACAACATTCACAAATTTGAGAAACCCATGGATGCACTAACAATCATCTTGCAAAGTGAGGAGCAAAAGACAACTTTTGCAGCTTTTTCATCAAGCTTGAAGCTTATTTAGGGGCCAACCTGACTCCCTCTCAAATCATACAACACGACTTGGATGAATTGCCTCCTGATATGGTTGAATAAATGGATATTCAATGGTCAATGGCAATGATAGCATACAAATCCAAGAAGTTCCTATAAAGGAACAGGGGTTTAAGCATGGATACGAAAACCAAGATTGGTTTTGATAAAACCAAGGTGAGATGCTACAACTGTCAACTGTATGGTCATTTTTCTAGAGAATGTTAACAACCTAGAGCTGGCAGAAACACCCAACAAACACAAACATCTAGTAGCTATCACTCAAACAGATGGAATGCTCCCTAACACTAGCCCAAATCACACAATACAGCCCCAACCAACATTCAAATCTCTGCAATGATCATCAAACAGATGGTGAATGTGATTGGAGTATGTATGAGGCAGAGATCCAATCTCCAGATCATGCTCTAATGGCAAACAAGACGATAAAATCTCTGAAATCCCAAAAGAGGTAAAGGAGAATATCTATACACAAGCATGCATTGACGAAGTCACTAGATATAGAGAGCATGCTGATCAACTTTCAAAGAAAGTTATTGAAACAACCATTTTAAATGATAGTTTAAAAACAGAGCAAAAACAATATGAAATTAAAATACTGTCACTTAAAAATGATTTAGACAAACTTCTGTCTAAAACGTTAACACTTGCAGCTCAAGTAGAGCAACTCTCTAAATCATTGACTCGGTCAAAAACATTACAGGTTGAAACTGAAGTGACACTTTAGAAATTTCAGGTGAGCAATAAGAAGTTTGAAGAACTTCTTACTCAACAAAGGACTTTTAAAGACCGTTCAGGATTAGGATACAATCAGATCAATCCACCTTATAATGACAATTATATTCCACTTCCTGAATCCATGACCAACAAACAAGGAGATTCATTTTATCCCCTTGACAAGACTGATGACTCAAAACCATCATCATCATTAACATCATCCAAATCAGCTTTAATATCCAAAACACCTTTGATAAAATTTGTTAAGAGTCAAGAACCACCACAAATCAAATCAACAGACTTATATCAAGGAGAAAACAATGAGTATGATGAACAAACAACTGATGAAGATGATGAGGACTAATTGTATGATGAGTCAGATCAACCAATTACTGAAACCAAAAAGGTTTCAAGTGTGGTTGATGTACCAATCAAACAAACAAAGCAGACACAAGTTTTTGATATCTGCTCACCTGGTAGAAAGACTAAATCTTCCATTTTTTTCAACAAACACACAAAAAAGGGAAAGGAAAAATCCCTGTTCAGTCAAAACAACCAACTGTAACTTTTGAAATACCTTTGAAATCAAATTTAAAATCAAAATTTTCTAACAAACAGATTACTAAAAATTTGCCCTACTATGAGTGGTGTGATCAATACACTCACACTACTGAGATGTGCAAATATGGTAAGTACTCCAAGAACTATAACATGACAAACACATTACTGAATCATGCCATTTCACAATTATTGTTCAATCTATGAAAGAAACAATCACAGTACTGCAATTGCTTTTTCAACAAGAAAATAAAAAGCAAACAAAACAAAGTCAAGTTGAGAAATCAATTGAAACAGACAGTTGTTCCTAACAAGAAACAAGGAGAAGCACTAAGACAAACTCCTCACACAAAAGTTGCTTTAAACAATGATAAAATATTTTATGACAACTTAAAACAAACAGGAGACATAAGTCTCAAAATAGAGTCATATCTGACATTAGCTCTCAAAGGAGAAGAGCTCAAAGCCTTATCTAGAAAGAGCTAAACAAACACAAAAGAAATCTAGTCTATCTAGAACTTCTAAACCATCAGACAATGCCACATTAGAAGAAATATGTTTTATGGGAAAAGACGGAAAACCCAAGACCATCTGGCTTGGATTGCACCTTCTAACTAATTTCCTTACTTGATGTCCTGATAATATATTGTATGTTGACAGTGGATGCTCCTACACATGACTCGCAATTGTTCCCTCTTTTGGATTTTAAAGCAAACATGGAGGAAACGTAGCCTTTGGAGGTGATAAAACAAATGGAAAGATTAGAGTAGAAGGAACAGCATCCAATGGGTTGATAAGCTTTATACATGTTAACTTATGTTCTAATCTCCAGTTCAATCTTATCAGTGTATCCCAAATCTATGATAAGGGATATGTAAACATGTTAGACTCCAACAACTACTATATCCTCAAGAAGGATTTTTAAATTCCTAAAGATTGTATCCTTTTAAAAACACCTCATCAGAACACACATACATAGTGATATGAACACTATTTTAGCATCAACTCCTAAAACATGTTTATTATCAAAAGCAACAGAAGATGTTTCCCAATTATGGCATAGACGATTGGGTCACTCAAATTTTAACAAAATAATCAAATTGTAAAAGAAGACTTAGTAATAGATTTACCACAAAAGAATTCTTCTGTATAGACCACTGCACTGCATGTCTAAAAGGCAAACAACCAGAGTGTCCCATAAGTCAAAATGGGTAAACTCTTACAACACAACACTTAATAGCTACATATGGACTTATTTGGTCCAAAAAACATCCTAAGCATACGAAAGAAGCAATACTGTCTTAGTACAATAGATGACTATTCTAGATTCACCTGGTTTTCTTTCTACTACACAAGTCAGAAAAATCAAAAATTTTCAAATCATTAATCACTAAGATTGAGAATCAGTTTGATAAAATGTCCAAATATTACTATCTTGATACGGTGGAGAAAAAAACGTAATTTTAGATGAAGCACATAAGTCCAAATATACAATCCATCCTCGTTGTGATAAAATGACTTTTGGTGGCCGGGAAAGAAAAGAACAATTACTAGATACGTTGAGAAATGCTTAACTTGTTTACAAGTTAAAGTAGAGCATTAGAAACCATCTAGTCTTCTTCAACAATTGGAGATTCAGGTATGGAAATAGGAAAAGACAATAATGGACTTCATTACAAAACTCCCGAGAACAAGTTCAAGGTATGATGCTATATGGGTAATAGTTGATAGACTTATGAAGTAAGCTCACTTTCTACAAATACGAGAAGATTACAAGATGGAAAAATTGGCAAGAATTTATGTTAATGAAGTATTTCAAGACACGGTGTACCAATTTCAATAATATCGATAAAGATAGTCGCTTCACGTCTAAATTTGGGAAAGCTTTCAAAGGAAATGTGTACTTGTTTAATTTAAGTACGGCCTATCACCCTTAAACTGATGGTCAAAGTGAGCAAACCATTCAAACCTTAGAATGTATGTTAAGGGCTTGGGTAATTGACTTTGGGGGGAGTTAGGATAACCACCTACCTTTGATTGAATTCTCGTATAATTAGAGTTACCACTCAAGCATAAAAGAAACACCATTTGAGACCTTATAACGGAAAAGTGTAGAACTCCCTTGTGCTGGTCAGAGTCGGTGAAAATCAGTTTGTTGAGTCCTGAAATTATTAAAGAAACAATGGATAAAATTGTACAAATCAAAGAACGAATGAAGGCCGCGCAAGATCGACAGAAAGTTATGCTGACGTGGAGAAAACTATTAAATTTTAATGTGGAAATCGAGTAATGTGAAAAACTATCTCCATGGAAAGGCATTATAATGTTCAAAAGAAAGGAAAATTAAGTCCACTTACATTGGACCATTTGATTATTTCTAGAGTTGGAGACGTGGCTTATCTTCTGAAATCACCTGGAAAATTAAGTGGTATACATGACACTTTTCATGTGTCAACACAAGAAAATGTCTATCACATGAATCTTTAATCATACCACTTGATGAAGTACGAATCAATGAAAAGTTAAGTTTTATTGAAGAACATTTGCAAATAATCGACCGTCAAATCAAGAATTAAGAAAAATTTGATTACATTGATGAAAGTCTAATGGAACTCTCGTAGAGGTCTTAATCATATGGACGAGAAGGCAAGATGAAGGAAAAGTATGCTTTTTTGTTTGATGCATATGAAAATTTCGAGGACGAAATTTATTTAACGGGGTTAGACTTATAATACTCAATTTCAAGATTAAAGATGTT